>WEIV01025768.1:140172-153838 GCA_013390005.1 Calyptomena viridis
GGACACAGGTTAGTATTAACTGTTCTATTTTTACCCTCATGGGTAAAATGCTGTATCTGGTCTAATTTCCTATTTCTACTGTCTATTTTTTTGCAGGTGAAGATGCCACATCTCTATAATCATGCATATAATTGAAATTGAAACTGTGATTCTTTCTCCTGACTCAGGGTATCAAATAGCATGTGTATTCAATGCAAATATATAAAAAACACATCTAAAATTCTCTCTGAAAAGAAGAAGATACATAAAGTTATGACACTCCTGCCCAGTGCAGTGCTGGACCTTGCTTGCTTGGGAGTCTGAGCAGACGCAGAGATAAATTATCCTTGGGGATGCTGACCAGCGTCTAGTCCATGACTTAGGAACTTAAATGAGTAAAAACTCCTAAATTATTAAAAAAATCACATTATCTTAAGTTATACAATCCACTAATAAGAGATTAGGGGATAAACATTATTTGGCAGTACTGCTAGACTGAAAGTTTCCCAAGGTAGTGTTAAATATTGCATCTTATAATTATGAACTCTGCTGCTTCTTAGTAGCATGCTGTCCACATTAAAAAAACAGTGTAGCCTCTTACCAAAGTTACTGTATTTGAGTTAAGCTAACTCTAATGCTTGGATGACAGAAAATCATGAAGGCAACAGAGAGAAATTTTAAAAAAGATCCTCCTAGTTTCCAGCGAAGCATGTAAAGAAAGGAGGTGCTGGTAGCTATTTCGCTGCAAGCATTGTGAACTCACATAACCAAATAGCTAATCAGTCTGTGTCATTACATCATTTGGTAAAATCTCCTCAGAATACCTTGATGAAGGGCATGATAAACAGAGAACAACAGATGTGCAGAGAACTCGTGACACAGACATACAGCAGAAGCTACATGTCTGTCTGAGCTGTCACAGGGCTGCTTCCTACCCTAAAGATCAAAGTAACTCACCAAATCAAATGATCTTTCACCTGTCACAAGACATGGGCTCTTCTGGGAGGACAAAGTAATAATTCTATTTCTCTCTCCCACACTAAAAAATCCCACACATTCACATACATTCTCTATTGCATACACAGATCCATTTCTCGTGGTTTGTATCAGATAGAAACCCTCTTTTAAGGTTTGAATATCCTCAGTTTAAAGGGACAGATTCTTACAATGTCCAGCCTATCAGACAGAGGAAGAGAAGATACTAATGATCGTCCCACAAAGAACCTATTTGGAAATGTCATCTTGCTAACTTTGTACATGAGCAATTTTCCTCAATTTAATGTTAGTTCCTTCTTCAATTGTTCCCTTGTGATTCACAGGTATTTTCTTTACTAGGCACTTTTTCAGTGTCTGCACTGATAGAATGCAAATATTACCTGAAAAAAGGTGCAACTAAAAGGAGGGTAAAATGAACACTTGAGGCTACATAAAAGGGAGTGGAGAAGACAGAGACAGAAACTTCCTAGTGGCACACAGCAAAGAATGAGAGGCGGCAATTCTCAACTGCAAGACACTAGGTTCCTACTGGACATAAAGGAAAAAACTTCCCACTGAGTTAAGCACTGAAACAGATTACACAGTAAGTCTGTGTTACATCCATCCTTTGAGCTACTAAAACTTGAATTGAACAGGCAAACCTATAATGTTGCACTTCATTATCTTTGAGCAGGGGCTGGAGCAAATAACTTCCAAAGTTCTTTTCCACACTGTACTTCTATATGATTCAGAATATTTTCTATATATAAATATTTATACAGTTCCTAGTTTGGATATTCAAAGTGCAGAAAGAGTAGGAAAGAACTAAGGAAATCTTGCATACCTAGACCAATAGAATAATTTCATCGAAAGCTTGACCCATGTGAAAATCTGCCTTAAAGAACTGTAGCTCCGACGGCCTTACATAGCTGTATCAAAAGAGGTGCTTATGACTCTTCTACAGTGGTAGTGAAGGGCTCCTCCCTTATGATTTTCTGGCACTCAAAAAGGCAAAGGCTCATACTAGGATGACATACAGTTCTCCACCCACCCATCTGCCACAAGCCTGTGCTACTGTAATTGAGCTATTAGCATGCTAAGCTATCTTTAGAAAAAAAATTATAAAATAGCATGATCCTAGCACATGAAATGTCAGTTAAAATTGCCATCACATCACAGTCATGCAGATGTTCTTTTTAGGTCTTAGTCACTCTTCATCTGACCGAGCTGATATTCTTCTCTTTGTCAGCTCTTCTTGATTCTCATGCCCATTGAATAAGGATTCAGTATCATCTTCCCTTTTAAGAAAACTATCAATTGCACTTTTGTTAGGGCCATTAAAGCCTTTAATCATCCAGCTGGTCCTGACTTATACATCTGTACTAAGCTGTCAGGTAATGTTTGCTTGCATCCTGCAGTTATCAAGGTTCTTTCATCTTACTTTGGTAGCCTGGATGCAAACAGTGGCATAACTACAATTACTTCCTTCCCTATCTTTACAGGCTGCACAGTCATAAATGACTGGGTAGCACATCATATATGCACAACTTAAGGCAAGCATGAATTATAATTATGAAAAAGTCCAACATTGTTTTAATGTTATCACACATATGCTAAAAGCATCTCATGTACTAACCTCTATTTTTTTTTTCTGTTCTTAGAATAGATCAATAATCTGACCTGCTCCTCTATGCACACAGTGCAGCAGCACTGCCAGTGTCTGAACTGACTGTACCTTCCTTTTAGTACCGACTGCTTTAAGAACAGAAGATTCTTATTTGTAACTGTTTTGTCATCACAGAACTAGAGAACCGAAGGAGTAAAAGGTGCTTCAAGACATTACTTAGTCCACTGCATAGGTACTGTATAGAGACCTGGTGCTTTCAGATATGTCAGACATATGTTTAACTTGCTTCTAAAACTCTCCCACTGAAAATCTCTTCAATAGCCTGTTTCTGTGTTTCACCAGCCTGATAAAGAATTTTTCCTGCTATTCCACCTGAATCTTTTTGCTTCCAACAAAACTGTGTTATTTTTGCCCTTCCCTCCAGTAGTATCTGATAATAAATTATCATTAATTTCTCTTCAAGATCATCTCTGTCAGACTACTGTCATGATATGTCATTTTTTCCTCTTTTTTAGGCTGTATAAAGTTAGTTGTTGTAACCTTTTGAAATTATCCCTCTTTTCTCGATTTAGATGGCCTGCAATTTCCTACTGATGTTCGTGACATGTTTTGCCCCAAACTGCATACAAAATTCCTTTGGACATCTTGTCCTAGCTGGGAAAAGCTAACCAGAACAATCTCCACTTTGCAGAGAATCCCTTTCTGCAGAACCACAGCCTGGCCAGGTACATCCCATTTCTTCTTCCTATGAATACCAGTACTTTGCATGAATCACCTTTCTGCAATTCAAAAAAAATCCTCTGGTATTCACAACTGTGAATCTGATGCTATTCTCCAATGTGACTGTAATTAAACTAGATGTCCACTTTCTTGTGGACTATTTCCATTACTCAAGTTACTACTGAACAGAAACAGACCAAAAGCAGATGCCCACTTGAGATTCTCCCAGCCCTAAAGTGAACTAAGTCCAGTTTTATGAAAAAGTTTGCTTTATTGTTTATGTGATATTTCTGTATTTCCACATTTTCCTCACAAGAATGTCACATGGGACCATATAAAATCCTTACAAAAGCCATATTTCATCTATTGCTTTCTCCTTGTTACACTAGTTATCCTGTTAAAAGATGATATTTTATTAATATCATTTGGTTTGGCCCAGTCCAAGTCAACCACTTATCACTTAGTGGGTTCTGGTTATTTCTACAGTGGTTTCTATTAATTTGTTTTGGAATCATTGTGGGTATCAAATTTAACCAGATTGTTCTGTATTTCCCTAGGTCATTATTTGTCCTCACTTTGTAAAGATGTATAATGAATGTTCTTGTATCTCATTTCTCTAGTAACCTTGTCTTTACCACTCTCAGCCCCTCTGAGCTTATCCTTTCATGCCTTAGCTGAGCATTTTTGTTTCTCCTAGTTGAAGACATTCTGAAATGTTACAAGAAGCAGATTCTGATGCATTCTCACTTGTCTCTTACTGCACTTCTCTTTTTTTCTCTGCATCAGCTAATTTGCTTTTGTGTTTTTAATGTCTTTCAATAACTGCCAGCTATCCTGGCACCTTCCTTCATTTTTATATTATTTTTCCTAAGTACAGGTACCTATCAGTTCCCCAGGTCAGGTAAAGCATACTCTCCTAAGCCCATTATCCTTACTCTGCTGCTCCACCATCCTTTCTTTTCTCAGGAAAGTGAATGCAATTATTTTGAGGCCTTTTTCACTCAAATTTCCTTCCTTCTTCAACTTTCCAAAGGAGATGTTCTCTATTAGAAAAGAATCAACCTGATACAGCCATTTCCACTTTCTTTGCCTTTTGTCTCCAAGAAAGAACTCCATGGACTGTTACTCTCACAGGATCAGCTGTGAGCAGATTAACTTCTATTTTCTGCCTACAGTGTGACGTATCTTCACAATTGTTACTGCCAAAGAGCACATTCCACATTCCAAAGAGAACCTAACATGTACCACAAATACTTGAAGGTCCTTGTGAAGATTTACAGGGAACTAAATTAGTTTCTTCAATAGGCCAAGCAGTTTAATATGCAGCTCCTGTTTGTGCAACGCAGTTTTAATTTCACCTCAAATGGAAGAAAGATGTGCATTGTGGCTCCTATTTTTCCTAACAATTGGACAAGATAATTCATAAGTAAAAGAAACTATAGCAATGCTTTATGCTTTTAGATAAAGTCGATTGCTTTCAATTTAGTGTGAACAAAATGTATCACTAAAACAGACATCTCTCCTAAGTTATTTAGCTACAGTGATCACAAACCATGTGGTATTTATGATTTTGCCCTCTTATATCATCTAGCACCTCCAGGGCTGTGTTAGTCACAGCCTCACGGCTGTTTATTTGCTGCTTCTGATTTCTTTCCTTTCAGTTTGGCTTTTAATTTTTCACTTTCTTTGCCACACACATGCACTGACAAGACAGACAGCCAGAGGAAACGTTTGTCTGTTTCATCTTAGGCAATGCCGGCCTTCACAGCTTCTTATCTTTCTCAGTCAGAATATAGATATCTCCACCTCATATCATGGCCAAAATGGCAAAGCCACAACTATGCCATTATTGCCTTTTTCTAAATTTCTTCTTTAATACTCAGCGTAATTGAATGAAGCAACTAGACTTTACAAACACAAAAACAAAGAGAATTAATCCCCCAAAGGAGGATTTTTCCTGTCCTAAAACATTTGTAATATTGTTCTGTCTCCAAAAGAATGAAAAAAAGCAAGTAAGTGACAGTGCTGTTAAAAAGGTTTACTGGGCAGAGCCCAAATAAATTCCCTTGCCAGCTCATCCTGAAGCAAACTTCATATTGCACCATCCCATAGTTTACATTTTTTATGTTATAATAGATTTACAACGCCATGAAGTAACTCCGTGAAGTTGCTAATGAAGAAATTAATGTATCACCTGTCTACATCTCCTCCTCAAAAGACTATATAGCTGAAGTGGTATCAAGATATGATTTTAAATAGTGCTCTGTAAAGGAACCAAGATCTAAACGTATTTAAAACAGAAATTTTAAAGGAGCTTCAACTATAGCTTCATGGCCTGGCAACACCATAATACAGCTCTAATCTTTTAAAAATCAAATAAATGGAAGGATCCTTTTGCAAAATCAGAGCTAACCTAATGTCCTTGTTTGGAACAAATATATTCAGAGGGATAAATATTCTCTGATAAAAACAGGCTGCAGTCACCCTCTGCCACCAGGTTCAAGAAAAGAAATATTTCCTCGAAGGAAAGTGAAAGGGAAAAAACTATTTATTTAACAAATACACAAGAAAAAAATAATAATACTAAACACTAAATAATATATATATAACAACAAATAATCAAGTCTCNTGAAGTCAGTAAAAAGCCAAGGACTTCCTGAGCAAATGCAAGAGGTAGCTTACCAAGACAGAACATTTTGATACAGAAAACTAAAGTGCAATTCATTGTTTTATTATACTCAAGGAGCAGTGGTAAAAGTAACATTTAGAATGCAAAACCATTCACTCAGCTAGGCAGAAAAAAACAGCCTAAGTTTGGGATCAATAATGTTAACAGAAGTATTTCTACTGACTGCTGCAAACTTAGCTGAGGGTCTAGAAAACACACAGACTCTCATAAGCAAATAGGGCAGTCTGTGATAGCAGCAAGCACTCCGCAGCTTTTTTTGCCTGCTCAGAACCACACCGCTTTTGTTCATTCTTCAACATTTCAAAGCACCTTCCTCTTTTGTAGCATCATTTCTCCAAGACTCAGGGTTCAGACAGTAGTTCCACATGCTACCATGTCCACACTACACATAATTCATTTTATATGTGTGCTTCTACATAAAGACAATAATTCACCATAATTCATTGTAATTTAAATTACTGCAATAGAAATCTGCCCCACTGAGTTTGAAAGTACAATTGGGGAAGCACACATCCAAACAATAAGGCTTGTCTAAAGGCTGGTTTTACAAAATGAGTGAAGTTGAAACACACTCATTCAAAAGGCAGTTCCTCTCCCCCCAGGAGCGTGCAGTTTAACTCCTCTGGGGCATGCCTGCCTTTCTCTGGTGACTACAAAAGGAGCTATGAACTCTGTAACTCTCATGGGATCCTAATGAGCTAGAACATAATGAAGGACATATTTAAAGATAATTTTATAAGAACCAAAATGATGCTTGTTGTGGTTTTAAGTAGCCAGAGTTTTTTATTAGCTGGGCAGGGCTAGGAGAGAAGCGTCTTTAAGAAGCTGCTGGAGTTCTTCTCTGCTCTAAGCTAGCCAAGGTCAACTGCTACGTCTCCGTGATAACATATTTAAGAAGGAGAAGAAAAAAAGAAGCTGGGCAGAACATCATGGCGGCTTAAGAGAAAGGAGGGTGGGAAGTTTGATTAACACCAAGGTCAGAGGGAAGGAGAAAGAGAAGATGCCTTAAACACTGGAATAGGGCCCCAGCAACCTGTGGGGGATCATAGGAGCAAGGATTCGTAATGCACACCTGTGGAAAGATTGGAAGATTTCTACGCCGGAGCAGAAAGAGGAGAGAGGCTGTGATCCTGTGGGACATTTGCTGGAGCAGAGGGACCTGATAGAGTCCTGTGAGTCATGGGAAGAAGACACCCACGCTGAGTAGCAGAGCAGCATTTCTTGGGAGGACTGGTGGCCTGGAAGAACCCANAGCCAGAGTCAAACCATGACAATGCTAAATTCAAAAGTCTCTTTTTTTCCTTTTTGCTTTTTTTCTTCTTATAATAAACTACTGGAATGATTAACTCAGAGAGACTAAAATTGAAAGTAAAGTGTTTTGTAAACCAATCTCTGCTCACTGTGTCTGTGCAAGGAAGTTCCATGCTTCCAAAGTTTGGTTTCAGCCAAGTCAGCAGCTTTCCAAACTGCGAAAACACTGACATCCTTTCTGGAGCCCAGGAAACTTTTCATCACCACTGACACTTGGCTGTCTTCTTTCTGCACATCCCAGCTCCTTGTTCCTTGCTACAGTACTTTCATCCCATAGTCTGCAACCTCCAGCTCTTTCTGCCTAACAAAGAACATGGAGAAAACCACTCTTCTTACCACTGGAATGCCTTCAGTAACTCCCTTTATTAAGAGACCCAACATGTGAACTGATCACAAACCCAGCAAAATTATATTGTCTATCACACTTGAATTTAAGCATTTAACCCCCGAGTGTCTTAAAAAAAGAGCAACAAGTCTTAGCCCAAACATTCTTATGATGACTGATGCTATTCCCCACAAAAGGTAAAGGAGATTTTGTTACCTGAGATCTAATAAAAAGCAATGCAGATGTGGGGCTTGGTGTTTTGTTTTATTTTGTTTTTAAATAACATCACATTTTTAGTAAAATTGTGATCGAAAATAAAATGTACAGAAAGCAAAGTGATGTTATATACTAGAACGTGAAAGGCATAGTATTCACATACTATTTAATTACATAGTGGAATGTAAAATTCAGGATATTTTTTCTGGACTTCTCCTTTAATGCATGGTGGGAAAAGTCGTTAGAGGTTACTCAGAACCAGCTTTTTGTATGTAAGTATTCCCTAGCAAGGTGGGCCATAAAGTATGCTCAGCAGAGTTTAAAAACTGTGAACTGTGCAAACCACAATGCTATATGAAATATTCCTTATGCAGAGAAATCATGAGTATTTAGTGAAACTTCGAAGCATCAAATGATACTTGTAGCCACACATCTTTGGTCTTGAGAAAATAGGATATGATTCAAGAATGAAAAATTGCTATAATTGGGAAGCAAAGAAGGACACTTTAGAAATGGAGAAATCAAGACTGATTCAGACATGTAATGGATCAAAATATTGTGTTGGACTGAATGGAGCAATTATAACCAAACACATTACTGAAAAATGACCCATGTTGAGAAATACAAAAAAGCAATTTCTAATTGTTTAATTTTTCTTCTATATACACCATTCAGAAATGCCTAATAACATTTAGGCAAATGACAGCTTTCTTTCCCCCTCCCTCATAAAACCCAGATAGACCAGTTATTTTCCACTAGCTAATTTCCTGAAATTAGTTTTTGTTTTATATTTGTTTTATATCAAATATCTCATATTAAGAAGGTGTATATCTGGTTTTTATTATAACTCTTACTAGGTATTCCATTATGTGGAACTACTTTCACTCGAAGCTCTTTTTTAAACTCCACAAACTTGCCTTTATCCACTTAGACAGAAACACATCTGCGTGTAGTAAGTGCTGTATCTAACAAAAGCATACTGTAAACATGCCATAGGAAAATCCTAAATAAATTATTAAACTGTACATACCACAAGGTCTTCTATTTCATGTAAAAGAGAAGTAACCAATACAGTGACCTCTCTAGTTTATCTCAGGTAGGCTCATCTTTTTGAAAACCAAAATGAGACTTGGATCTTGCTTCAAGGCACTCCCACAGATCTCTGTGGGACTCATTCCAGCCATTGCTCATTAGTAGAAAGGCCTCACAGAAAAAAAACCGATGTAACTGAATTTGGATTTTCCTACTATAGCTAAAAATATAGCAGCAATAAAAACAACTCCAGTTTTCATACTTCTACCCATTCCTTGTAGAATCATAGAATATCCTGAGTTGGAAGGGACCCAACTAGGATCATGGAATCCAACTCTTGGCATTACAACAGTATTATTTTTTTTTAAGACAAAATCTTCCATAAAATGGAATTCAATAATTGAAGTCCCAACAGCTTCAATGGCATGAATTTGTTCACTAAACTTCAGATGTACTAGGCTCCATGATCAGCAACTCCCCAGGCTGTACACTCTGAGGCTGCAGATATTTTCAGCCAAATGTCTTTGCTCATCAAGAACGAGCATTAGTGGCTTTGCAACACTGACAGCAGCTCCTCTCTCCCTCTTACATGCACAGAGAGGTGCCATGAAGAGTGACACCATCGCTGGCTGAGGGAGGAAAGAGATCAGGGTAATGGAGAGAAAAATGCTTTACTGCCAGCCATCAGGACTCATATATGGTGCTGGAAATCTCAGCAAGAGACAAGGGGAGAACTACCTGTCTTGCTCCAAGCTTTGCTTTTTTGTGCTCAGCCTGCCTTGACAGGTTTGGGTTTTTTGTTTCAGGTTTTTTTGGGGGGGGGAAGTGCAGTGATATTTGGCTTTTTACAGTTTTTTGTCTCTCTTCACATTTTCCATCACATAGACTCTCAGCTCTCAAACAGGTGAAGCCTCATTCAAGTTAAACTATACAACAGCAGTGAAATATTTTAGCCTTCTTTTATTTTTTAAAAGGAAAATACCAATATCTGGATCATTGGACATTGGTGGCTCCTCTTTTGTAGGAGCCACACTGTAAACTAGAATTGCACTATCAGCATCTCAACTCTGAAGTAGAAAAAACATCTCCCTTCCTCAAGGCAATTGGACTTGTTGAGACTGATATTTCTTTAGATAAATATACTCCATAGATTGGACATTATATAACTAGGGAGAGTATTTTGTTGTTGTTGTTTAACTAAGAAGGATGCACTTCAGTGAGTTTCACCATATATTAGCATTACATGCAATGTTGAAAAGGCAATATGATCAGAAACTCTTGAACATATTGTAAGGTCAGTGAAAGATCCAAGAATATTAAGCCACACAAGATTTGAGCATTAATTATACCCATTTTTCTCTGCCATATATTTAAATTGTGCTGTCACTGTTCATTTATGAACCCTTGAGGAAAACGTATACATATTTCATAAATTCTAGGGCTCTCTTTGTGACCACAGTTAGATTTGCAAAACATCTGGAAGCATGTCATTTGCTAAACTTCTCCAAAAGTAGATACAACAGTGCAAGAGCACACCAGACTCAACCCAGGCCAGATGCAGCAGTGTACATGTATTGTTTACCATTCTTGATTTTACCTAGGAGTTACTGCAACACCTTCCTCTCTTAGCCTTAGGAAGTACTTATGCCTAACCAGCCATCTCTGACCATGCCATTATTCCCTTGAACCCACATGTTGGCCGCCCCTTCTCAATCACATCAAATATGAACAAGTTGCTTTTCCTGTCAAGACCCACAGCAGTCCTAATACCATTTCTTATGCAGCAAGAGATCTACTTCTATCCCTGAGCAGCTGACTGTTCTGGCATCCATTACTGAGTACCTGTAGGCATAAAACATTTTTCTTTCTGCTTTGAAAGAACAGCCAAAAAACCCCAGAAAACCATAGCACTATCCTCCTTCAAATCCTCCTTAACTCTCCTGCACTACAATGCTGACAAATGCTTGCAGCTGCCTGAGATCACAACTGACTTCTATTATCCTTTCAGTTCTCCTTTTCCAAAGTCATTTGTTCTAGCCGGCTTAAATCTTTGATGAAAGCACTCTGTTATGAAGAGTCGCTTTTAGGAGTGGGAAGGACTGAGTAACTGGTACTCTACACAATTGTGCTGGGCTCTCCATCTCTAAGCATATTCAAGAATGGTAGTTCTTCTAAAGCATCTCCCACAAAACCAGAAAGGAGTTTTGTCAGGGCATCTCAGCTTGTTACACACTCACTGTATCTAAGTGACTCATCAGACAAATTCAACTACCTGTGTAATTGGCACCTGTGAAGGAACTACACTGGTGGGCTACTCTGTGCTCATAACACAGCAAGAGCCTGTTAAACTGCTTCTCTCTCAGTTCGTACCCTGTTACAAGCATTTTGGCATCCTAGATGCACAAGTTTCCCTAGGCCAGGCAAGCCACTAGAAGTGGACTGCCATTACCCTGGTATAGCAGCCTGGCAGTTTGATATACTGGGACTTTATTCCGTTTTCCTTATGGTGCTACCTTTACAATTGTTACAATGTCCTTACTTTGATTAACTATGGGTTTGTACTTTGCCTATGCTTGCAGAAAAAGTAGCAGGTGAACTGATGCACTACAGTTTCCTGTATTTTAGTTTAATTCAGACTCCTGAGAGCTTCTATTTACTGGGTTTAAGAGGTTTTTTTCTTCCTGGGGGAAACAAATAAAAGCATCAAATATAGAAGCATGCCAAACTTCAAAGGAGAATTTAAATATTTGTACATTTAAAATTTTTCTCTTAACCTTTTAAAGTTAAAACTAAGTAACAAATTTGAATTGTGTCAGGCAAACTTTAAATTAGCAAACATAGCTGCCAACTGAATCACAATAATCCATCATGATAATATTTCTGTAATTCTTTTAAGTTATCAGTGTCTGGTTAGCAGGTTCAATTAATATCAAGAAACATCCAGAAGATGAATCTCAAAAGTATACCACTTTGCCTGCAACAATATAGAATTATACAAGTTACCAATTTATTTAATGAATTTTCTTATTTTAAAAGGTTGAGGGAAAAGGAAAGGCTAAAATGACACTTCTTCAGAGAAGTAGGCTCCAAGCACAAGCTACTCTACCCTCTGATGAAGATTACACTACATCAAGAAATGGTTCTACATGAGAAAAAAGACTGGTTGACTCAGTCTGGACTGTGCATAAACAGCATCTGCACAGATTGCACTAGCTACTAAAACATTTGTGAAGGTACTTTCAAACAACAGAACTGGTCAGAAAACACCGCTTGCAGTCCACTGCAAACTGTAACATATTCTGCCTTCTAAAATGAACGTGATTCTAAATTTCATCACATTGAAAAATAATTAGATTTGGAAATGTTTTGATAATGTTGAAACCATTATATTCTATTATGTGAAATATTTTATAATTAGAAATTAATATATAATAGTGATGCAAAAATTAAACTTGCATGCTCTAAGAGAAGACTGTATAGCATGGCAGTATCATCATCAGGTTTAGTATGTCCATAAATGGATACTAAATGGCATAGTCTGGCACATCTGTAAAACAGCAATCATGGTTGCTGGAAAGCATGAGGCAAATGGACTGCAAAAACTGGGCAACAGACCCTTCCTAAACAGCATCTTCTAGTGCCACCACAGGAGACAGAATGTTGTGCTACACAGACCATTGGTCTAACCCAGCAGGACATTACAAATGTNNTGACTCACAAACCCAAATTCATCTCAACTATGGCATGCATAACTATTTGTCTTCTGAAAATGGACCAAGATGCTTCTTAAAGTTCTACCTGATCTCTGTAGGAAATGAAGTATAGAAATATGTTCTATGATTCTGGCCTCTGGCTTGCAGTAGCAAGTCAAAGCTGTGTAACACCTACCACTTACCTCGCTGTGGTGTTTTCAGCCTTCCCTACTTCTTGCACCAGATCTCAGTCAAGGGCTGTGCCATTTGTTCTCCCTATTTGCCCTTGAACCTACATGCTCAGCTGTAGGGCTTGACATTTATTTATCTCCCCTTCATCTTCCACCATTTTATTTCCAACTAACTCAGACATTTTCCCTTCTGAACTAACATCCAGAGCAGAAAGAAAGGCATATTCTACATTAGCTGTGTCATCATGCTGATGCCTGCTGACATGAAACTGCCAAGCTGATTCATGCTAAGCATAATATTCATGGGATTTCTTTTAAACACTCAATAGGCTAGTTTCTTCTGCCTGCATCTCTGGACACACATGATGAAATTTAATGCACCTGGCAGGAATCCTCCTATAATTAAGAATATAATATTCTGAATTATAAATATGATTAGAACAACGTCCAAAGAGGAACAGATGTTCAGCCTGAGTGTAGCCTACAGAGATAAGGGCATTTCTGAGAGTCAAGACTACTGTTATTCTGTACAGATGTATTTCTGTACCACTTTCATTTCCATAGGTAGTTTCCTTAAAAATACTGAACTGAGAAAGTTTCGTCTTTTATTACCAAAAAAATTGGTAATGATGCTAAAAGGTCTTACACTATTATTTCCTCTAGTTTTTAATTATTTGCTAAAATTCATATTCTAATCTAATCTCAGATATCACATGTGTTAAGATGAGCACAACATGATAATTTTACACTTCTATAAATACTGTTCCAGAATGTAACATGAAGTGTGTTATGCAAAAAGGTTGTTTATTTTCATTATGCATGAATTTAACCAATTAGAGCTACACTAAAGGCTAAATCAAAGTATGAGACTGGCTACTCATCTCTTGATATTTTTATTTTATATATATA
>WEIV01025768.1:155045-244449 GCA_013390005.1 Calyptomena viridis
TTCTTTTAAAAGAAAAAAATCCAAACCAACCACTAGCTCCTACTCTCTCTTTTCAGCTCACGGAACTGCAACTTCAAAATGCTTAACAAGATCAGTTGGAAGCACATTACTGGAGACAGAAACACAGCAAAGAAAATTAAATTCAAGCGTTCAGTAGAAAAGGAGGAATTTCACTTCAAATTGGAAAAAAATATTTTCTATGAAGGCATGTGCTATTAGGCAATTATTAAGTGAGGAGATTCAGAAGAAATGTCATGTTTACCCATGTAACATCTGTTACATCTGTAACAGATAATGTCCATCATTCTGAAGCAACTAGTTTTGCTTTCCATAGACATAGCAACAACTGATAACCAACAGGTCAGCTCTAAATTCCATTTAGTTGTAGGTAACTATTTCTTTACAGTCATCTGCTTCAATCATTTGTAGTCAGAGGAAAATACCTTCAACCTAGACTGTGAACATCCACTGACCCATTGTTGACATATGCCTCAGAAAAAGAAGCAAATGAAACTGCCAATTTGAGTAAAAAATGTAACCTCCAACTATCTTGTCCTAGAATTTGAGAGCACAGGTTCAACAGGTACCAAATCATGTAAGAATTTGGGGGGACAGAGATGGAAAGAGGAGTAGAATATTTCACACCAAGATTGCAGTAATCTCATCATAAACCCATCCAAGGTCTTTTCCAGTATACAGAATAGGTGGTAACTTATGAGGTATGACAATTTTATGACAATTCAAATATTTGGGACTAAAGTCCCTCAAGAATTCTTAATAATATAGTAGGGCAGTCTTTTTAGCTACTTGGTCCCTTTGGGCCTCCAAACTACACCTCAGCCACTTACTTTAGTCTAGTTCAAACCTAATCAGCCTCTTTTCCCCCAAATCCAAATACAACAAAGTGCAATACAAAAGAGCTACCAAAAACTATGGGATATGTAAAAAATCATCACACTGTATATACGAAGAAATTTATAAGAATTGAACGGTACAGTTCATATAACCAATTCAGAAGACAGAATTATGAGAAAAGAAAACTGGCAACAATCTATCTTTCCACACTGGTTTGCTGTTGATACACTGCATGGGACATATCTTGAAGAGCTGCAGGTTTTTTCCTCTAGGAAAAAAAAAATAGTAACATCTAAATATATGGATTCAAACACTCTGGAGAATAACTTTGTTGGTAAACTGCCATGGGGGATCTAAAACCACTGCTAAATGCTGCATTTTGCCATCTATCACAACTCATTCCTAGTGGAATTTGTGACACTTTCTCCAAAACCTCCTGCCCACAGATCCCACCACAGAACACAAAAGGGAGATAATGAAACATACACATTCTTATAAACTTCAGGACTCCGCAATAGCTGCTGTGAAAAGCAGACTGCAACAGCCCCATAAAGCTGCATACAAGCTAAAAAGGTGTCACTTCAACAGAGAAAACCTCACTATTCCTGTCAGAGATATTCTTCTTCATTTTCCTCTGGGTACAAGACAAAGGTTTTGCAGAACATGTTGCGAATCTATGGAAACTATAATGATCAAGCTCTTAGCTCATAGATTAGTCAAAACTAAAGACTGAAGCACACAAATTACAGGCCTTACCTTGCCCTGCCTTCATTTGAGGAAATTTTGCTGCTTTCAACAGCATTTGGGCTTATTTGGCTTATTTATCTATTTGCTCATTTACTTGCACAAAAAAAAGAGAAATTCAGTTAAATAATTTCTATAATTTCACTTAGGAAAAATCACCATCCTGTGTTCTTTAACTGTTATGTTACATATTAGTCACACTTAAAGAAATGCTATTAGAGGAAGATTCCCAAGGCAAGCTTTTCACCGAAGAAAGATTTTAGGTAGCAAATCCTGGGAGTCCTATTAGAATTTGTATCTTAATTCCAAAGGCACGGCACTATCAGTATAATATCAAAATAAGAATGCTGAACTCAGAACAGACCATTAAATCAGAACACTGAAAAGATCAAACAACAGCACTTACGACTTCACATATAACCACTCTAGGAAAAAAACACTGAACAAATGACTTGCATCTCATTCATTGAGTTTATCCTCAACATTGGAATGCCAACTGGAATAAAACCATTTTTTTCTGTATTATTTACCTCAAGAACAAGCCAAAGCTGGTCTCCATTTTTCACATCTTTCTTATAGTACATGCCGTAGAATTTGACTACATTGGGATGATCAGAGAGAGCTTTCAAAATGTTGTACTCAGCTTCAATTTCTTCATCAATATCCTAGTGTCATAAATGAGAAATACAGAGCAGTTACCAAATAAATAAAGTTGACCATTTAAAAAACCCAACACATAGCATTTTTTGGCAATTCAAATGTAGTTTGAAATGATACAAAGAAAAAAATAAATAGAACATGAACATACCATTTAGAGGACTACAAAGCTTGGTTCTGTTTACTCAATACAAACCAGTCATCACACAAGGTATGACAGAGCAGGTGATCCTGCCCCCCTACTCAGCCCTGGTGAGGCCACATCTGGAGTGCTGTGTCCAGGTCTGGACTCCTCAGTACAAGAGAGACACAAAGCTCCTGGAGAGGGTCCAGTGGAGGGTGACAAATATAATTAACGGACTGGAGCATTTCTCTTATGAGGAAAGGCTGAGGGAGCTGAACCTGTTCAACTTTGAGAAGAGACAACTGAGAGGGGACCTCATCAATGTCTATATGTATCTGAAGGGAGGGTGTCGAGAAGGCAGAGCCAGGCTCTTCTTAGTGGTGCCAAGCAACAGGATACAAGGCAAGAGGCAGAAACTGATGCACAGGAAGTTCCACCTGAACATGAGGAAGAACTTCTTTACTGTGCAGGTGACCATGCACTGGAACAGGCTGTCCAGAGAGGCTGTGGACTCTCCTTCATTGAAGATATTCAAGAATTGTCTGGACAAAATCCTGTGCCATGTGCTCTAGGATGACCTTACTTGAGCAGGGAGGTTGGACCAGATAATCCCACCACTGGTCCCTTCCAACCTTAACCATTCTGTGATTTCGAGGCAAAGTCAGTGGAATCCACAAGTAGGTAGGTGTGCAGGTGCCTTGGGAAGTTACACTTCACTGCTTTAGTCTTAAGGGTATCCCTAGTTAGAGATGATGCAGTTGGAATTCTACATCTCTGTGCACAAACAAGTATGACTGCACCCACATCTTACTGATTTACCATTCCACTTTCTAGAATCATCTGGGAATTTTTCTCATTTTCTACTGTCATAGGAGCTGGTCCCATCCATACTTGATTCCGGATTTAAAACATTTTAAGACAATGTGCTATTTACAACTACACAAAAAGAAATGAAAAGTCGATTCTAGAAGAGGACTACCTTATGAATTCCACTCTCCATATGAATGGATTTTGTACCAATGAAAAGCATCTACTCAGCACTGAAAACCTGTCTCACCACTGTCAAATAGAAGGGACCATGGCAGATAAAGGGGATGCTTTGTATTCCCAATGAATGATGCTCCTTCTCACTCTGTTCAGCACATCTGCCCTAAGAGCAGATGTTTCCTGTTTCTTACACAGCTGTCTACAATATTCAACTCAAGTTCCTCATACAAGCCTTTTGTCTTGAGACCAGCTTGACTGGTCTCCAAAAACTTTGTCTGTCACTGGTATCTTCAGGAATCAAGCAACTAAACTTTCATACTGAGAATACAAAAATTAGTATTCTCACAAGGAAGAGTTTTAGCAATCTTGTTATTGAAGCTAATGAAAAACAGCAGTAATTTCTCTTTCAAAAAAAGGATGAACTAATTTTAAGTTAATTTTCCCATAAGCACAACACAGAATACAGAAAAAACATACACAGAAGGAAGAAAGAACCAAGGTACTAAAAGTGGCAGAGGGCAGAAAGAGAAAGAGTGGAAGAAGAGATGAAGAGAGAAAATGTATCTGGGGGAAAAAAAAAATAAAACAAAAAAACAGTCTAAGAAACTAAACACAAAACATAACAATAGTTCTGACTGCCTCGGGGAAATTGGAAGAAAATTAGCCCACTACCCTACCATGATTTGAGGCTTCTGTCTCCTGAGGAGTACTCAGATTCTATGAGATTTTTACAATTACAAGGAGAAATTACATGAATATTCATTCTGTGCCTACTAAAAAGAAAAAATCTTCCTCTGTACTTTATAAAGGAAGACAACTAGAGTTATTTCATTGAATTTAACATATTTACCTGCATAACAGTACTTCTATTAGAAATGGTAGCGTGAATATTTTCATCCTATTTATAGGATAATTTGGCTAAGAAATACGATAGTATTTACTTAGATTCCTGAGGACAAGACTAAGAGCTTCTCAGTTCTATCTTAATATATTCTCATTTCAATACCTTCACTTTCCTCAGTTTCTAAAAAGCTGAGCTGTTTGAAAAAGAATCTGAGCTCTAAAGAATTAAACATGAAATTTTCATTTCAGTCTTATGTCATTCATGATACTGCAGGTTCCCAGTCTAATTTGGAAATATATAGAACCACATTTCTTCTGCTTTGTTTCCTGTCCACCTCTCAAGTGGGAAAATTCTGAAATCGTCTTCAAAGAAAAAAATTGTAAAATGTAAAGAAGAAAATATATAAAGTTTCTTTTTCTTCATTGCAATGGCTCCCTCTGCAGCCATTAATACTACTTTCAGTTTAAGCAAAAAGAATCCATTTATTGCTTTCAACCTATTTCTAATGTAGGATTGACATTTTAGCAGTAAAATGGAGGTACAGACCTTACTCCAGATGTCCTGTAAATAGGAGTGGGAAAAGAATAGTATTTTTAGATTAAAAAGAGTAATACATTCAGTTAAAAAAGTCAAATCTTGGAGTGTGATGTTGACTGCCTTGCTTTCATTTTTTCAGTAAAATAAGGAATCTGTTTTCATGAGTTATATCTTTTCCCTTCTTCTATTTCCTATATTGCATCTTTATCCATTATATTTCTTCCACCTTCTTTACATTGTATTCCCTTTTTTCCTACTTAATCTATTTCTCTTTCCTCTAGCATCAGCCTTACTACCTCCTCTTTCTTCCCATCATCATCCTTTAATCTTTGCTACAACCTCCAAAGTGTACCCAACATTGAAAATTTTCCTGCTTCCTTCAGTAATTCCTGTCATAGACAGGTGCCACTTAAGAATCATTCCTGAACACCTGTGAAACAGATGAAAGCAGAAGCATTTCCTGCTAAACAGGCATTTAGACGAACGCCAGCGGCAAGGAAGTCCTGCCTATTCATCGTAAGCACAGGAACCCTGTTGACAGACAGCAACATAGTCAAAAATAGTTTCCAGTATATTTGAATTCATTGAGATCCTTACAGATTGGCTGCAAATTATGTTTACTCTGGGAGACATATGTGGTATTGAATTGAGATGAGCATCCCTTCGTTGCTTTGAAAAAAACGCTGAAACAAAAAGCAGATCAACAAGAAACACAGAAAAGATAATACAAGACACTATGTTTTCACCAACACATTTCATGGACTTTGGGGCCCTGGGATCATAATTTGACACTGTTTTATGCAGAGGTAGACAGAGCCCTGCACGGCTGTGCAACTCCAGAACTGCAGGGTTCCACATGGCATGACATGCTCTTCCCTTCCCGTCCAGAGGTCGTGCAATGGAAGCACATGCCTCACAACCCTATACTGGGAGTGCAAAAGATGAACTCAAATAGGCCTCTGAAACAGGAATAGCTGCTTGTCCATGTTTTGTGGGTTACTGTTCTTGAGAAAAATCCCAAGCCACGTGCAGCACCACTGAAGTCATTGGGGTATGTATGCCTTTACATAAATGTTCTTTCTTACTCTTTGAGCATTAATCTGTCATCCAATAAATGTCAGTTATTGAGAAACAAAAACATACTCTACAACATAATAATTCCACTTCCCAGTCACCTGGTGCTTTGTGTGAAGGAGCTACAGCCTTTGCACTTTCCATTTGAAATGATGGACCCCTCTGTGATATCTACATATTTTGGCTCATTCTGAAAACACAGAATGAACAATAACAATAAAGTATTCTATGTTACTTTTGAAGTATCACTCATAGCATGTAAGTCAGCTACAAGCACATACTCAAATGATTGAAGGTACATCTTAAGCATTTAGAAGTACATAACTTTCTTAATGGCTAGTATATCAAAGGGGAAAAACAGGAAAGAGAACAACAGTAAGAATAGAATAAGCTACAACTCCTAGTACTGAAAACGCAAATAATCATCTCTGCTTCTGAAAATAAGATTGAAACAAGGAGGAACTAAAAGCAAAAGTAACAAAGTTTAGATATACTTCTGTCTTCTACCATATGCAACCACTTCAAAGATCACTTATGATAAGAAAAATGCATTGATAGCTAGCCTGATACTTAGAAGGTTGAAGCAGTTTATTTCACTCTCACTTCTAATGCAAATGATCTAAAAAGATGAAGATAAAAAAAAAGACTACATAAGCTCACTTACAATTAAACAAGCACAAACCAAGTAATTTAAGTAGCTTACGTGAACAGGATCCAAAATCTTGACTGCTGCTTTGCTGCCATTTTTCTTATTTAACACCTTGAAAACTTTTCCATATGTTCCTTTGCCAATAGTCTCAATTATTTCCCAGGTATCTGAAGGATCAGGAAAGCTATCAAATATTATTGTTTTCCCAGTCAACGGAAGCATCTCAAATGATGGCTCCTAGAAAAAAGAGGTCTCATTGTTCATTCAACAAATGGTTAACAGCAATTAGTTTCTTATAAATGCAAAGAGAAATACACATTCCAGTCTCAAACAATAGAAATGTTTTTGCATATAGTGTGCATGCACAGAAAACATAATGAACAAGAACTGCTGCACTCAATACAGGTATGTGCAGTCAACATAATATTAAATGAGGGGAAATTCAAATGAAAATTTGAACCAATTTCAAGCTTTAGTGAAGCCAGTGGAAGCTTTCCCAGGCACTTCAATGAAAACACAGTGTTACTCTGGGATTTTGGAAGGGCAGGGGAATGAGAGCTAAGTTCATAAAATCCCAAAGAATTTGGCTCCATTACCAAGAATCAGGCAAGAAGGGGAAAAAACCCCACACAAACCAAAACATCTTAAATAGTAGCATTAGGTTCATTCAAATTCTCACAGCAAACCATCAGTTTTATAATCCTACTCTTGGCATTTGAATTATTATATACACTTCATAAGGCCAAGCAGATCAAAGCAGCAGATCTCTTCACAATTCTATGGTCTTCTGACAATCAAGCATTCAGAGTCATGGAAAACGTGTTTACCAACGTACATTCATTAACAACTGGTTTACATAAAGGAAACACCTTTTACAATGATGGAATTGTATCCATCACTGACCAGGCTACACCTACATCCTGGTCAATGAGGGATACAATTCACTTGCACCAGGAAACCTGCAGCAGTCTGTCGTGTATTTGGTACTGCAAACAGTACTGGTCCATCACCTTGATTTCAAGTACTGTGGGAACAAAATTACCCAATTTTGCCTGCTGCAATGAAATCTCCTTTAACACTATTCCAGGTTAAGGTCAAAGTAGAGATAGAGGATCAAGATCCAGAGACATAGCTCTGTAATAAGTAAATCCTCAAATTTCCATTTCAGATTAAAAAATTGCTTCTTTCTTCTGTCCAACCCTCCCTCTGGGATTCACATAGACTCAACTCAGTCAGGACATCGACTGCACTCTCTTCCCAGGACATTACCTTTCCATCTCATGCATAATCTTTATCCATGCCTTGGGAACTTCATCACTCTCAAGAAAACCATTTCTTTCCTCCCAAAAAGAACACAAATGAGTTCCAACATATTTTTTTAACTTTCTTTTTCTTTTGCCTTAAAGTAGTGCTCAAATACAATAATTCTGTTGGGATTTTGAATCCCTTTATATATAAAGCTATTGTATATACAAGCTATTGTAATTGATGATGATACAATCCTACACAAAACAATAATCAAATTTGGGATGATAAAGGGATTGGGATTCATAATCCCAAACCCTTGCTTTGAGGGATTCAGTACTTATGGAATGTCAAAATTTCTCTATCTGAGCTTTAGTTTTTAAAATTGAGGCTAACTATTTGTTTAAGGTTTTACTGGATACCCAATCTGTAACCAGTGATTTTTTCAAGAGAGAAAAAGTAAAAAACTATCAATAAGTGCCCTCATGAGAACTGAGGCATCCAAATCATACTAAAGCCTGTCTGCATACAGGCTATTTTCTGCAGAATATGTAATTTTCCATCAAAATCTAGTGCCTGTTATATCTCAAGTTACAAGAAAGTTTACAGGAGTTTCTGACCGGGTTTACAGTAGGAGATACACAGAGTTGAAGAAAGAAGATTTCTTTCCTCCCCTTCAGAGATGAGCACTTAAGATGCAGGAACTCAAAAAACAGTTTCACATATTTAGCCTGTGCCAGAGTCAAGCCAGGAACTCATACCTCGAATCTCCAAATATATCTCTAAGCAAAGGTCCACCCCTCTGCAGAGATGTTTTTCACCAAGTTTCTAAGAAAAAACTTGTACCTCAAAACCTGCAGTTTCAGACATCTTCCCAGGCTTCATTAACTCCCTATACCTTGACAGAACGCAGCTAAAATTCATTGACTCCCAGTATCAATTGCTTGTCTGCAGAGACTGGTACAATGAGAACTGTTAAAGGGCTGAGGAAACATGATCCTGCAGGTGCTATGTGGCTACCAGAAAAAAGTGCTGGACAAAGTGCTCTTTCCACTGAAAATCACACCACATACTTCACAAAAAAAACACATTCAATAGCTGTCATACTTTGTTCAATAATTTAAGAGTGCTATTCCATAAAGAATTATTCACGTTAATTCTTTCTTTTGATTTACAGCTTCAAAATCAAAACTTCAATAAGTCATACTGAAGACCATGTTTCCTCACTCACCAAGTCTAAGAACAAGCCCCTACAGATAAATTGTTTAGCTTCCACTTCAATTATTAAAAATATATTAAACAGAATGATTTCAATTGTTCTGTTCTGGGTGATAAATAACATTTTATTACATCTCAGTGAAGTTGAGAAAGCTGATAATGATTTAACCTCATATTTTAGCAATAAACTGGACTGTCTCTGGAATACATCTGGATGCCCAGCCAACTGGATATTTTACCATACCCCTCATCATTAAAAATTTACTTAAAAAACGCCAGAACTTACAACTTGATCCAAACCTCTAAGTTGGGAATGTACCCTTGAACCACTAGGAAAAAAAAACCTTTAAAATACTTCTGCTGGGCTCAGCATGACAGTTCACTTCATTTCTGCACGGATTTTGGCTAACCTGGCTGCTAGTAAGACCTGACTGATACTGGGAGCAGCATCAGTACTTCAAACCAAGAGCACCAAGTAAGCAGACAGGTGACCTGAAAAAGCTCAAGAGCCATTATGCACCATCATCACCATCAAATCTCTCTCTCCTACTATCTTTCCTATTGCAGTTTCCCCAGAATCTGCTAACTTATCAAAATGGTATAGGTAAAACCTCCAAGCTGGCAGGTATAAAACATCAGCTTACCCAAAAAACTTTTGAAACAGAAGCAACAGCAGCTGGACTGCTGAGACTCTCTTGCTCCTTGGTGTGATACAGGGGACACCTGCACCGTGACTGAGAAGAAAGGATAAGCAATTTCTTACCCCCAGCTAGGTTATGCTCTTCTGTTTTTGTTTTTAAGTGCACAAGTTAAAAGCACTTAAAAGTTATAAGTTACGAAACCTTATGACTCGAGTGGTGAATAAATGAATTCACATGATAGATTAACCTGGTCAAAAGGGTATTGAGTCTCTGTTTGTCATGTTCGTTACAGTTCTTAATGAGCTCATGAAATAGAGTTTAAATCACAGAGTACCCCTTCCTACAAATTTGAGAGAGACCAAGAGACTGTGACACTTAAGACTGATTAAATTCATGGTATTTGGGGCAGGGAAAAAAATAGATTTGGAGTTCCAAGACACAAAGGCAAAGTGGTTGGGTTTTTTGTTGTTGTTCTAGGGTATTTTTTGATTGGTTGTTTTATTTGGGTTTGTTTTTTCCTCTGAGAGGGGCATCTGGTGTTAGTTGTAAGAACAAACTGGGTGAGAATTCTTATAAGCCTGTCTTATGTGACTTTTTGCTTCACATCCACATACACACCCTATGCAGGAGACCTCAGGACACATATTAGAGATACCCAGAGATGCCCTGTTCATCAGACTCTTCACAATTTTCAGTATACAGTGACTTTGGGAGGGAAGGGGAAGGCTCATGAAGAATACAGTATATCTCCTGTGGACTATCTCATCGCTGTAAAGGCCATCAATTAAGTACATTTATCACGCCCAAAGCTTCAGACACAAACCAATTGCCCTGTGGAGGGCTTTGCAGTCCAGGCCACAGGGCATTACAGACAACACAGTAAAATGGGAATAAACAATGGGTTTTGCTTATAGTTTGTGCTGAAAGCACAATGGAGTCTGAATTTCACATAGAACATTACACGTTAATCGAGTATTTTTACTACTATTTACCCCGTAAGTGTGCAACTTCTTTCTAAACCTTCCCTCCCAATAGTTTCTGAATGGACTTTCATCTCACTTGGATGAAAATATACCCATTTCCTCCATAAGAAGCTAATAAAACAAGAGGGGCACCTTGCCTTGTGTTATTCATTTTCTCCACAAAGGGAGCCTACATGATTAGCAAGCCAGACATTTATTCATACATAACTACAATGAATCCAGCCTTTAGGCTCCCATCAGCATCTTATCTCCTGGCTACCACAATCTTCTGGTCTTAAAAACTGGAACCAGGACCTCATCGGTTCAGTTCAAAACATGCCTACTGAGATTGTCTTTGGTTTTATTTATCCACATCACTCTCTCCTTCCCATTGCAAAGATTACTTGTGTTTAACTAGATAGCTCCTACATATCCTACCCTGTAATTTACCAGACATCTTCACACATGTCACAACTGGTAGATGTCAAGCGCCAGGAACACCCGCTTACACTGCCTATCAGGTCTGTTACCTCTCTGGAGGTGACGCTTGCACTCCTTCAGATTGTGAAACTGAAACCTCTTGCCTAATGGATGCCTGCAAAAATAATCACCCTAACAACAACAAAAAACCAAAAATCACAAACGCTGCTGTGTTATACCAAATAAAAAAAGCCCATCTCACCTCACTTTTTCACCATCTTTGTCGAATACCTAATTTAGAAGTTTCTTGCTCTGGTACTGATCACAAGGCACACTGAGACCCTGAAACACTTATTGCAATGGCACAATAAAATCCACGAACACATTTCTTCTTATTTCCTGAGTTTATGCCGCACTTATGACAAGTACTTAATAAGAAAGTTAAAAAGTTGCTGCATGGAATTCTCAAAACAAGCCAAGAGCATTAGGCTACAATATGCCCTTCATCATATTAGCATCTAGAAATTTCTTGTTAAATGTCCAAATAATTTGATTATTCAACTAAGAACAGGGATTCCAGCTCAGATTCTCAGCTAGTATAAATGCAGCTGTAATAAGTAATTTATCCAGTACATTATCTCATCCATCATTCAAAGAGTCAGTTTTGTTCTGAAAATTCCAATATCACCCCCATTTAATTCTGAGGGAATATTTGGCCTCTGGTTTTGATGATGATGATGATACAATCTATATATGAATGGAAACTACACTCAAATCTAAGCTCAATATGGGCAGGTTATCTAGTTTGGCAATTAGTTAAAGACAAGTGTTTGGAACAAAACAGGTTGGGTTTTTTACTTCATTTGTCAAAAGCTGAATGCACTTAGCATTATAATTTCACCCTACAACAACAACAAATTTGCATAATTACATAATTTTTGTACTATCCATGTGTCTATCTGCATTATCCTCTTTGACTGTATATCAGTTTGCTTACTACTTTCCACTCTATATATTCCCTAGTGTTTTCCTAGAACCAAACGATTGTCCTTCCCATTTGCAAGAAACCTTCCAGAGGGCAGGAGAAAAAATATCTCTTTAGTCCCAGCTGTGATAGATGAAGAATAAAAATCAACAACCTTCTCTAACAGTCAGTCCATTTCTTTCATTGTTGTGTGCTTCCAGGAGTAAGAAAGACACAAGACATCAACTTAGGCAGGCTTCACCTAAGCTGATGTGTAGAATACAGCTATTGGAAGCTAAGCTAGATGCTATAATTTCACGTTAGTCAAAGCAATCAAAAATTGATTCACCTTAGCATAAGACAGCTTGGTCTCCAAACTCTGTTGATTCCACTTTTTCCACTGACTACAACAGGAACTCAGTTACACACCTTCAGATACAGACATGTTAGGTGAAGTGAATTCTATCCTACTTAAGTGCTGGAAACAAAGAATATGGCTTCAAAACAAAACGAGTATCAGCCCTATGCTACAGACAGGAAAACGGCAAGCCAGCCACACCTCATCACCTAAAAGCTGCCAGGCAACTTGGACATTGTCTGATGATGCACAGAAAAGGCAAGCACCGTGCAATGACATTGCCAAGCAAACTTTGAATCCAACAACCAAACCCTAAATTAATGTAAATTCAGAAATAAATAGCTACTTTAAGCATTTGGAGGCAAGAAGTGATAATAAATTTAAACTAGTATCAGACAATGTATTTCCTGGGCACAATTCAAAGTATATATGTCAGTCTTAGGGCTGTTCAAGGAAGAAATTGATCCAATCTTGAGACCGCTTTTTAGTGTTTACACTCTGGGTAACTGCTTGTTCTGGCTCTACAACCACTTTTTCTCTTTGCCAACTCTTATCCAGCAACAACTTTCCCAATAAAGCAAGACGGCTTTCAGAGACACTTGATGCCTCTGGACCCCTTGACCTTTGTAAAACTTCTACGTGCAGTAGAGAAACAGTACTGTGTGGTATCGGTACCTGATCTCCTTCTACTGATAAATGCATATTGGGTGTCCACACTGACACTTCATCAGCCGATCATTATTCAGCTGATCTTGACATTTTGACTTGCTGCAGACTAAACTGGCCAGCCCCACTCATGGAATGCTCCAGCTGAATGTTCTCAGAGTGCATAGATGTAAGAGATCTACTTCAGTGTTAGGTTCCACCTTGGTTTTCTCCCATTCCCTGCCATGCACCGCAACAGTCAAAATCCCACTGCATGCTGAGGTTTACAGTTCTCAGGAAACTCCATCGCAGGAGGGTTTTTTTAAGCAATAGGTCAAAGAATCAGCAAGGGCTATAAGTGCTTAATCTAATCTCATGCATAGGGGCTACCCACTGGATGACAATCCTTCGGAGTTTAGACACCAATACAGGACTCCAACTTTTTTTAAGAGAACCTTCAGTTAAAGGAAGAGGGTATGAAAAGAACATAGAAACAAAATGCTAAATTTAATTACCGTAGTCAATTCTAAAAGCTCTGATATTTTGAAAAGAAATGAAAGCTAAAGATTTTTGTGGCAATTGTCATCTGACAGACAATATTTATGCAGGGGCATTACAATCATGAAAACAAGATTAATAACAGAAGGGGGAATGCTTCATAATCAAATTCTGTTTGGACTTTGTGTCACCAGAAGTAATGAACTGACATTAGTAATCCATGAACTGAATAATATCTAGCTCATTTTGTGGCCCACAGAAGGGAGGTACTGCAAGTGATGAGAATAATTTTTCAATGACTAAACACTAGATCAATATATTAGCAAATAATTTAGCTTTCAAAGCTAAAGCATCATTCAATTTCCCTATTTTAACACAGTAAAACTTCATAAGGCCATAAAAATCAATATGTTGCAACCTCACTCACTCTCTATTTCTCAGCACTTCTAAGAGCGGCAAAGTGGCAACTCAAAATTAATTTAGTAGCTGTACCAATGAGTTTTGTCAGGGCTTGAAATTAAGGTGATATAGTCATTTGATAGCAAGATAAGGAAGGAATTACAGACATTAAGCAAATTTGCTAGCACTTAGCATTAGCAGGCAAGTAGTTACGGGGTGCGAGTGTACACTGGGACGTTGTGGGCACGGTAAGAGTTCACTTATGTCCTGCCGAGGCCACGGTCACGCCACAGTCCCGCGCGTCCCTCGGTCGGGCAGTGCTTTGCGCTGCTGCTCTCACCGCGGGCACGACGCGGTCCAGCCATCCCGACTACTCCGCACGCGTTTCTTACCCCGAAACTCACTCCCAAGAAAAGAAAAAAAAAAAAGTAAAACCAAAAGGTAAAAAAAAAAGTTTTAAAAAAAGAAACAAGCAGGAATCACCTGAACGAGAGAGCGCAAGGCCAACCCGCACCCTCACATGCCCCGGTACCGGGACCTCCCGGCTCCGAGGAGCCCCTGACTGCCCGTCCCGTCCCGTCCCGACACTGGGGCTGCGGCGGGAGGCACTGACCCGGCCCGCGGCCGCACCACCCTCCGGGGGCCGGGCCATCGTCCCGGTGGGGGCCNCACGGCCACGGGGGATCCCAGGCCGGCCGCCTGCAGAGCCGGGTCACGGCCCCTGGACCCTGATCCGCCCCACGGGGATTACACGGACCGGGCGGCCGCGGAGCGCCCAGAGACGATCTATGTTCTATGTTTGAGACCTGCGGCTCGTGGCCCTGGGGCTGCCGATGGCTGCGCTGCCCCGAGGAAACCTAATGGACTTGCCTGGACCGCTAGAAATAATTCAGATCTGGTGCCCGCCCGGAACTCACGTTATTATTACCCGTTGCAGAATGGTGACTACACACCAGCAGCACAACATAAGTGTAATAATAGCAGAGTGAAGTTGCACGACGAAGTACTCAAAAGTTGGGAATTGGATGAGTTTTATCAGTACAGCTCCTATGTGGCACCTGGGGACGTTAATTATGCTGTTTCTTTGGAAGATCCCCGACACATCCACTAAAAAGAAGCAGTCAAACTCAATTAGCACCAGGGGTCATGTGCCTTCATCAGAGACTTCTGTTGTTGCATTGAATTATCTGTTTCAATTTTTCAAATAGTATTTGAATCTGGTTTTTGTTTTCAGACAGGTCTGACATTAGGAGAGCTGTTTTGGAGTTATCTATGTTCTATGTTTTTCACAACCAACAAGTTGACACCAGGAAGTTCATGGATGGCTGTTCATGTGAATGTATCTGTAACAGGAAAAGCTGCTTATCCAATCCCCGACATCAAAGAAATCACATGGACAAGAAACCTTATAAAATTCCTCACTGCGGGAAAATCATCAATATAAACTTCTCAAACCCCAAAGCTAAACAGCCATGAGCTAGATATGTATTAGGATGAGAGGCCTCTTTAATTTCTTTTATCAAAGTACCGCTACTTTATCGTATAAAAACTGTTAACATTTTTAGAGTGCACTGGATTATGCACATAGAAATTTATGAGGGAAAGTTTAAGATCCCATGTAGTCTTAGTAACTCCTTTTGTTGCTGGCTGCTCTGTCCCTTCATAACTTTCTCCTCCTCTCATTGAGATCCTATAAAAATACAAAACGAGCTTCCTAGTTTTTATAATCTCATTTTACTAATTGGATTTGGAAGCACTGGCACAATAGGGCCTCAATTGTAAAAACATCCGTATCTTTTAGGCTTGAATCACTACATGAACAACACTCTGCAAAGCTTCCCCCTCCCTGAGCAAAACTCTTTTTTTGTTATCGTGCTTAGGAGTGCCTGGCACCTCACTGCCTTTTGGCTGCATGTCTGGTGGATGGCAAGTCACATGCAGAAGCATGACAGTCTAATCCTCTGATCATGCAAAAGCTTGACCAGAGTACACCATCAAAAAAAGGCTGGAAGCCTCTCAGTGGAAACCCAGGTAGAAAAAGTAGATGGTGGGCTTTCATAACTCTCCTCCCTGACAGAGCTGGTGTGCATCCAAGACCTGGAGCAAGGGGCTGAGAAGTGCTTAGACACAGTCATAGGAACCAGAAAAGACAATAACTTCAGTGATTGGTTCATATGTCCCCTTCCCCTTCTAGCAGTGCTGTCTCAAAGTCACTGCTGCCCACCCTGTCTGCTTCTTGATATCTGTGTGCCAAAGTCACTGTCCCTTAGTTCTGAAGACCTGAAATTCCCCATGAGCACTCACTCCCTCTTTCGTCAAAGGGGTCTGAAAGGCAAAACCCCTTCATAATACTTAGCGAACTGAGTCCATTTGAAGTAGTGTACACACTCAGGTTTTCTGCATTAAGTAATTATGCAGATGAACTGGTTTCTGAAACTTAAAAAAACTTCTATCCACTTCAATCAGATGATCCTTAACCACGTGTAATGACAGCCTGTTGCCGCACAAAGGATCCTAGTTTAAATATGTGAAAGTCACAACCAACTTCCAAGGCCCCTATAAAGGTAGGCACTGTTTAAACATGGAGTTTCAGCCCTTAGGAAATGACAATTCTCAGTTCAAATAGACATTGATTGCGCTAGAAAACTTAGGCATGAAATGATTAAGTGACATTTGGTGTCATACAGCCTAGCCGTACTTCTCCTTTTCCTTTATTTCCACTCCTTCGTGTTCTTTCTCCAGCTCAACATGCCTTGGCTTTTGCCTCTCATTTTCCCAAAAATTACTGCTTTGCTTTTATCTAGAAGCCTTTCAGATGAGATTTCAAAGTTCATGAGTAAATATGGATATATTCTTTCTCTCCTCAAAATAAATTTGAAATAATTAAGGGCAAATACTATATATTGACAATATCCAGACATATATTAAGAGATGAAGTGTGATCATCTCCAGCTGTACCTCATATGAGGTTAAGTTGCCCTTAAAGCCATGAGACAGCATCTATGCTATGCTATTTTTTTAACAAAGTGTGATTAGATTAATTTCAGACTCTTTCCTTGCTTGTCAACATAGTTTTTAACTTCTTTAGAAAGAAGTGTTGTGGGTGCAAGTCTGAAAACTATTTTTAAATTACTATGTAAGAGATATGTAAGCGGTATGAACCGATCCCCTTTCAAAGCAGGTTCAACATTAGATCGCACTATACAATTGCTTTTAGGACAAGTCTTATTCTTCACTGAAGTATAACGGACCTGAAACATACATGAGTAGAATGGACCTCATTACTTCAGAAATGATACATTCAGACTTACATTCTTAGAAGAGTCTAATTACAAAAAAGGAGGAGGGGGGGAAGATGCTATTTTCATTAAGGCACCAAATTAAGACTATGATTTACTTAATAAAATATTTTCTATAATGTGAAAGACCATACTACAACAAAATAAAGTCGGGATCCAGCTCCTACAAAAGGGGGTCCTCAGCTGCTAGGCTCCAAATCCTGGGCATAGCTCAGCCACAGAGGGCTTGTGGGACACAAGGCATATGTTCCCTCTTTTCATCTATTTTATTTTATTTATAATTGATCTTGTAATAATATTCTACCCATGGGGGGGTGTTTTGATGGCTATGTACATATGCAAATAACAAATGATGCAAAAAAAGAGCAGCAGGTGTATAAACAATAACTCAAGAAAATAAGCAAGCATGTTTAACTAGCAAAAGAGAGACCACCACTATAAGAATCAAAGAACTTACCTCTTTGTGGAACTGCTTTTTGACTTCTCTGGCTGCTTAACTGAGCAGAGCCTGTAGCAAATATAAGGAACTCCTCCCCTTTTGGTGTTTATTACAGAGAAGCAATACTTCCTGCAACACCTGAGTAAATATCCTCTAGGAAAATCACCACAGAATTTGGCTACAGTTAACTTAGTATTCTTTTGATTATAAATACCATCCACCATAATGAATTACCAAGGATGTCCAAAAGCAGAAGTTATTTACTGAATGCATAGATTTCTCTGGAGCAACCCTGAGCTTTGCCAGGTATTTTCTTTAGTTGATCAAAAGAGCTCTGTAACCCCTTTTGAAGGTCTTAGATGCGTGATCCTTGTAATCACATTTAAGGGACTGGTTAGCTCAGGAGATTGTTAATAGGATACAAAACCTTTCACATCCAACCCAGATCAGTGCAGATGAAAAGCTGTGACTATTTAACAGCTTTTTCCTGACCTAACCCAGTTCCTAAAGGATAAATGTTTGTATTACTTTAACTTTACAAAATGTGTTGTTGATTTTCTTTTAACTGCATGTGTAATATGGAACATTTGAAAAGGAAAATAATTAAAAAGCTCAGTGATAATTAAAAAATCCAATTAAAACTGAAATAAAAATAATTTTGAAATTTCCCACTTCAAAACTGACTCCACAGTCTCAAAAAACCCATAAGCACAGTTGAGAGTTATAGTAATCGAAAAGCAGGAATTGCAGGAAAGTAGAGTTATTTAGAAAGCTGTGAGTTTTTCACTGAGCTGTGCCTGTGTCAGCCACTGTCATTAAACCCAGGAGCTGCATATCTATCACAGAAGTATTGTCTTTGAATGGTGATAGCCTAACTCATGCATATTGATTCATGTCCAGTACGGAAAAAAATTACAAGCAAAGATGTGCAAGGCATTGTGTTGAAATTTCTCAGTTGTTTCTATTTTACAGGGTTTGAGGTAGCAAAGTTTTAGGATTTTGCAGGTGTTGTTTTCCATCGAAGAAAGTCCTAAGTCAGACCCAATTTGAACTCATGTTTCAAACTAAATTTTTTAAAAGTGCTCTTAATTTTTTTTTTTAACAAAATATTAGGAAAAGATGTATTGGAAAATTTGGGATATAAAGCCTTCCACAGTTCTAAAAAATTGCAGTAGAGAAGCTCAGGGACCAAGTGGTAACTATACAGAATATCTATGCTGCAAAATGTCTTCTAGTATCAGCAGTTACTTAGAGAGTACCCTTATCCTTTTCTTGGAACACACTGATCACTAAAATAACCTTAAAGGATTTTGCTTACGTGCTGTGATGTCAACTAGTAAGAAGGTGTCAGGACATCTGAGGATTGCTGCTTTCTGCATATCTGGGGGTAATGTAAAGTGCCAATCTTGAAAATCTGCAGGTAAGGCTCTGGGGTTGTGGTACTGCCATTTCCAAGTGCGCACAACAGATCCCTCAGTTGTGAAGCTGGCTTGAAAACTGTGGGATTAAAAAAACCTAAACAATAAACGACACCAGTCACGTGGTGATACTGGTCATGTGGATCATCTTGATAGTCATCTTGTTAGTACAGCAGTTCCCAAACTAACTACTTAGAGATTTCAGGTTTGGCACTTTGTGATTTTTTGCAACATATCTTTGAATCAGTTGTACAGAAGGTCTCATTTATATGCTGGAGGAGCAGCATCTGTGTTATGCTATGCTATGTGTATTTCTTTACAGTTGTATTTCTGCATAGCCCCTGAAGGTTTAGGTAATCAGCAGTCTGGCATTAAGCAAAATACCCATTTAAACAAATATCACTATTGACACTACTAAACACAAATGTACTTTGTTATATATATAGGACTGTGAACTAGTGAAGTATACGTAACATCAGTGTATTGATAATCGAAGCAGTTAAATTTCTGTTTGATATATGCATTTAATTATGATCTGTGCTGTTATTCCATGTATTTAGAGAAGAGTTGGAAAAAACAAAACAAAAAACCCCAACACCGTCTATTACATTATTTATACTTTTTTTCCTACCACCAACTAAAGTAAGACCTAAACCCAGAAGCTGTTCAGTAGAGAGGCTCCAGCATTATACCTGTACACCATCTAACATCCAGTTTCTGAGTTCATTGCATTCCGAGTCCTGCCATTAACCATGTTTATTAGTGGGGTAAAGAGAGGTCTTTTCATAGCAGGTGATACAAGAAGACTCAGTGTTGAACAAGTGTCTTTTCTTCTGCCTCTGAAGGGGTCACAGTGCACAAATGGAAGTGTCAGCCAGCAATGATAGATGTCATTTTGTATAAGTGAAAAAGATAGAGAATCTGTCTTGGTCATCAGCCAGAGCACGTACATTTTTGCACAGGAAGTTGCACATGGGTTCTACATGTGCAGTGGGTCTGCAAATCACTTGCTCACTCTTCTTCTACCTGGCATAACTTTTTCAATCAGCATTGGCTAGTGCAGAAGATTCTCTATGTTCACCATTCCCACAAACACCTATCACAATTCTTCAAAGTTAAATTTCAGGCACTAAAGGTGTTATGATTTACCTAAGACCAGCTTCTCTCAAGACTATATCAGTTCCAGTAGCCTTGCCAAGAGTCACAGGGCACCAGCTCCTTAATCTGTGGGTTAACTAGATGTTGAGGTTACCATTTGGAAAAATTAAGTTTCAAATCCTTATAACATATAAGGAAATGTGAATTTTTATCTAAATATTCAGCAACAATATGGAAAAGAATGACAACCTAAGAAATTTTTTTAGGTTTATTTGGCTATGCCTTTTTTTTAATGCCATATATTTTGTAAAGGAAATACTATGATTTTGAATGGAATGACTTGTGAGGTTTGCAAATTTGAGGTTCAAATTGCTATTCTTGGACAATTTCAAGTTTGTAATATCACCAAATGTCCAGAATACTTCCAATGGATATACAGAATCTGTCAAGCATTCTTTGTTCTACTAATTTTTTTCCCTATTTTACACTGTTCCAGACATACCAGGAACTTTCTGTCAGTCTAGATCATCCTTTCCTTAGAGCCAGAGGTAACACCACATTGCCAGACTTCACATGGTTCACAAATCCACACTTCATTAATCTCAAACAGCTCCAAAATGACAAACAAATAAAACCTAGAAAATTCTTCTTCTTTCAGGCAAAATAAGAGACAGATTGGTTGTATCACACTCGCCCCAAAAAGAGAATGATGACGTGACTTGAAAATAACCTGAAAAGCTTGTTTCAGAGTTTTTCTCCATTATTCTGACAGTACTATTATAAATTTGTCAGCCTCCTAATCCAGAGGCACACCACAAATGAGTTTTATAAACACTTTAGTATTTGTGAGCCTGTCATTAATCTCTGAGGATGTTCCAAAGATAGCCCTTGGAGGATTTGGATTTGTTTTCTTCTTTTTCTTTTTAATCCAGTTAGGGAGTATAGCAAACAGTGACACAAACAGGATTACATTTTGCAAGGGTCCGTGCCTGGTTATGTGAGCAGCACACAGACATAGAGCTGAGCTCTGGTTTCCTGCTTTACAGGTCACTGTCTTCCCAGCTGCTCCTCCTCTTTTCTGGTTGATTGTAAACACATTTGAAAAAAACATATTTATCTTGAAAAAACCCCCAACCAACCAAATTTAAAAGAAAGAAAGAAGGAGGAGGGAAGCTGTATGCCATCCTGATTTTAAACTTCTTGTCTTTGTTACCACACTCGTGTCCCAGTGCTCTACCAGTTAGCTGGATATATAATTTCCAACACTTCATTCTCCTGAATGGTGAGACAGCTTTGTCGTCTCATCTGTTTGTAGGAGCAGAAGCAATTCTTCTCTGCTCCCACAGAGTACTTCCAGCATTTCTGTGATGATTCTTAAGATTTTCTAGATGACAAATACTTTTTGAAATAAAACCATGGATTTTTTAAACACTGAGGTTAATTTAAAGAACTGAAGTGAAATACAAAAGGTACTAGTATATTGTCCATCTCAAATCAAGGAAAAGAATTTAAAACAACAAAAGGATGTTAAAGCATCAATAATTCTGTGTTTCTGGAAGTATTAATTGCATATTGATTATGGCAGCTGGTGTGCTAAATGGTTCCAATTGCTCTATCCATGATCATCTCTCTCCATTATTTATACTCCACCAATTTCTCCCATTAGCTGCAAACTTTATCAGAAAATAGTTTTGCTTCCCTGCTATTGTCAGGAAAAAATTCTTTAGGACAAAGACAGATTGATAGAGACTTGGATTAGAAATATGCCTGGTTTTAATTTCATATTTAATCATGAGACCTACGAGTAGCCAGTTTTCAATCTGTCAAATGGTGGTGGACTGGTTTTGTAGATTCTTAGGACTAAGATAAACTATCTAGAGAGACTGGCTTTGGTATTTCGTATAAGCTGTTATATATTTAAGAAGATACCTGATAATATATTCTGTCAGAAACACTCATACAACAATCAAAATAAACTTAATAACCTCCTATGTTTTTCTAGTGGTGTCCTAGTTCTCAAATGCATCTTATCTGTACTATGCTATGATTTGTGTTAAAAAAATGAAGATAAATGTTACAATGCATTTTAGAAGTTTATACATAATTTCTACATCAGGTAGTACTGGTTTTGTTGCTCATATACACTTAGGCCTCAGATGGTATCTGACATGGCTCAATATGAACTGTAAGTCACAACATCATGGCAATGTAAATACAGAAAATTATTCAACAAATTTTGAAGGTTTCAATAAGCAAGATTTAAATTAAATTAAAGACCAACATTCAAAGTCCCAAAGCCAGCGGTCGAAAAAAGTCAAGTAAAAAATTTTCTCCTTTATATTACCTAGGTACGAAAGAAGACTGTACTGTGTGTGTTTGTTAAATAATACACCTTTGCAAAGCTGAGGTAAACTTATCTGGCTGTTCTTTAAAACATTTAAATTGCAATTAGTATAATGGTACAGCAGTTACTGTGTCTACTTGCTTTTCAGTGCCAGTTACATCTATAGCTGGTCTTTTAAAATTGCATATTCAAAGGGTTTGCTAAGGAAACATGCAGAGGAACAATAATGGATCTAACCCTGTGGAATTTTTCAGTCCCGAAGATGACAATGGTCTTTATGAAGGTGCTGAAAGATACAGGCTGAGTGGCATAAACTTTGCTCCTCAAACTCAGCAGCTTTTGCAGCTTCTAACAGTCTCAGAGGAATGGATCATGCAAAGGGAAATTTAATTTAAATCCATCCTAAATTAGGAGTATCATATAGATGACAGGTTTTCCCTTACAGAGTCCTGTGTTAACTGGACTCTGAACTAATTTTCACACCAGAGCACAGTGTCTCAAGGGATAAGAGAATGGGGCTTAAAGTGTATAGCTGGATTTTATAAGGGTAATTTTATAAAGGGTTGTCTTATCTGACCTTTGCCTGTTTGAGTGCTTCGTGTACCTTTCTTTGATGGAGCTGAAATTGCTCACTGTTGGAGACTTGGTGCTGGACTGGATAGCCCACAGGTTTTGTTCACAGCTATGAAAATTTGGTGTTCCGCTGCAGCCTTTGGGCCTCAGGATTAGGATGTCTTCCTACACTGTTGTTGTCTGACATGATCTCCCGTGGAGAACATCCTCAGCACAAGCCAAGATGGTCTCCTCTCCCAGTTTGTACTAAAACACACTAGTTAATCATTACTTTCACACACAATTGAAACAACAATGTGATTTTGTTTGTTTTGCTAAGCCATGCAGGGTCAGGGCTGCTGCTGCTATCCTGTGTGCACTGCCATCCTCAATCAGCCAGTCTAGTGCAAAAGAGGTTGTTCCCGGAGATGGTTTTGTGTCGTGAGGTTCAGGCTTTGATTGTGGCAGTTGCCTTACTTAGCAGGCACGGCAGGACGCAGAGGGAAAGCGAAATCAGAACAGCGGGGGAGGCTGGTGCTCACCGCCGAGGCACAGCAAAGAGCACGGCCACCCACCGCTCCCCTGCTGCCGTCTGACAATTGAGCCCGGATTTCTACCTTCAGGGCTGCTTGAATCCAAAGAAAGAAGCTGTGTGTACCAAGCAGAAAATTGTCTATAAACTTGCCGCAAATACAAACTTTGTTGTTGTTGTTCTTTTGGTTTTCTGTTTGTTTGTGTGCGTGCATCTGCCATGAAGTGCGAACCTCCTTCTTGCTTTGTTCGTGAATGCTGAAAGGACAGTGAGACTGATTCTATGCTCCCTGGACCTGTCTGACTCCAGAAGAAACTCCTAAATTTGTTGTGTGAAAACTATGTCATCTGGCTTAATGTTCAGAATACTACTGTAAGGAAGAGCTAATTACTAGACTTGTATAAGGGCTGTTACTATGGACCTATTTTCTGGTTCAGGGAGCACATCTGATTATCAGATGCACCTGTTAAAATTTACATTCCTAACCCCTATGTCATTCAAGGTAGAAGTAAAACTTGGTTTGGAATGGGCTAAGCACTGACCCTTGACAAGCAATGCTTTTAAAAGAAAATCAGTTATTTCCCTAATTGCCTCTTTAGATATAAGACAACAATAAGGAGCAATACTTTACATTTTCTGGCACTCCTCATTCCTAAGATTTATCAATATGCTGCAGTCTACATGCCCATCATCAGCTCATTGCCAAAGGTGTTGCAGTAGGCAGGAGAGATCTCCATGCTCACAGAGAGCAGTCGAGATTTCAGTTTTGAAACCTGATACAGAAGATCCACTGCACAAAAAGCATGTTGGATGGCTGTCTCAGAAGGAGCAAGGCATAGGACATGGTGTGTTTTGCACCTGTTATGCAACAGAGAACAATTTGCCAATTAATTCAGGTAGTGTTAGAGAGAAGAGATAACACGGCTTGGATTTCCTGGTCTTAATTTATTGAACAGCTAGGCCCTTGGGACTAATAAAAAGTATTTCATCAGCCTGCAGGAGGTCTACAGTTTCTGATATAATAGAAAATACCAGCTTTCAGAATGGCAAGGTATCATTAACTAATGCAGACCTTGCATAAAGAGCATCTCTCTTGGACTGTTCAAATAAATGTCCTACCTTATCTTCAAACTGTATTTCCTGATGGCCGAAATGGTAAAGTACATGGATGAGTATTTGCTCATTTCTTACCACTGTTTTTTGACCAGCCATGAGAAAAAAAGGTAGGAAATAACCTTTCCATCATATTTTTTTTCTGGTACACAAGTGACAGAAGACACTAATTTCCTAGGCACTTCTTACAAAGGATTGCATCTTCAGACCTAGAGGACAAGTTGAAGTGTCTTGGGTCCTAAACCACAACTAAGGGAATATGAATATAGAGGACTCTATTACTCTGTGTGTTTACCTAGGAAATAACTGGAAAAAACACATGAAAGAATAAGTTGTTAGTTTCTTCTTGTCTGTGGCTTCATTAATACAAATTGGAAGAACAGGTAATACAATAGAAGCTCTTCTGGCATGACAGTAAATTCCCAGAATCTTCTCACTTTCAAACTAATAAATAAATCAAATGTTCCTTATTCATGAAGATGGCAGTACCATCTCACAATGCTTGCCCTGATGCCAGGTGCAGTTTAACTAAAACATAGGGTCTTTTTTTTTCCCACCTCAGGACAGAGGGCTTATTAAGGTACCAACTGCTCTAAAAGCAATGACGTTTTTCTCCCAAAGGCCATTTAAAGAAAGAAAAATAAAGTTGAGCTACTATTCTTCAAAGAACTGGGGTTTTTCAATTAGTTTTAGTTTGTACCATATTTATTCAGCTTCTCAGTTGGAAGACCTGTACCTAAGCTCAGATGATTATGCATCTCCTGATTTGCAGTCTTGCACAGATATGCTAAGATGGATTTATTAAGGTACCCATGAAGTTATGATCAGATAGACCAATGAACCACCATCCTGCTTCTTCTCAGTAGATGCATTATTTTCCTCTGTTTTCAAAATAGGCATCTCTGTCTTCAGTAGTTTAGAGATGCATCCTCAGCTTGTAAAGATATTTTACAATGTGATGAAAAACAGTCTCTGTTTTATCATGAGATTCACGACTGAAAGCTTCAAATCAAACTGCAGGCATGTTGTGTTTGTAGCTGAAGCAGTTGTTCTTTCTTCCACGGACAGGACACTGTGTCTTCTGAAGTGTGAGAGGTGTCACACGAGATTCATTTTACAGAAAACTGAGAACTAAACAAAATCTGTTTAGTTTGCAAATAGCTGATGTTGCTGTCTGTGAAAAACTTCAGTGCTGAAGCACCTGGTAGTGAAGCTCCCCAACACAGAATGAAGTGCTTACAGTCAAAGACATGGTGGCAAATCAGAATTATGTCCAACCTCCAGCCTTCAAACACCTGAGCTGTCAATGTGATTCATATGGCTTCCAGGCAAACCCCATTGGCAGCAGCCTCCTTAAGATTCTGGCTGAAACTGCTCAAAAAATTAATTTCAGCTTCTGTCAGCCTTCTCTGAGTCTCCTTCATGTTTGTTGCCCTGGGTCAGAACCTCAGGTTTGTTGTTATCCAGATTGGTTGCTTTGGATTTCCTTGCGAGCACCTCCCAGACTGCTGGCAGGATGATGGCCTCTGCATTTGTTCTCCAGATAGCTATAAATACTTTTTCTTCTCGTGATTCATAAGTTCTGCAGTTTCTAAATCCAACTAGGTAAAGTGGAATGATCAGTCACATTGTCTATAGTTTATAACTTTCTCTCTACAACTTACCTTGAGCAACTTCTTATTCAAGAAGAGAAACAAGAAAGTTATGTTAGGTAGAGAGCAGAAATCTTTGTCCAGGTATACGTAACACTGAGATTTATTTTTTTTTATTTTGCTGTTTTTCATGTTGCATGAAATCTTTCTCAAAGGGGAAAGTTCCACTGAAGTGGTAATAGAACATTTTTATTTACTATTTACATACTTGCTAGTTTTTCCATGTGTACTGTGTACAATTTTCTGTGTTTCCTATTTTGCCTTATCTGGATCTCTGGTTTGGAGTGTTGCTTGGGTTTTTTGCTTGTTTTTCTTTTTCTTTAGAACCAGTAGAAGACAGACAAAAATGTGGAGGACAAAATTCAAGGCTCATTATTTTAGAGGATGGTCCTCAATACCAAGACAGTTTCACTCTCAGTTCTGCAGGAGAGTGACTTGCAAAGAATCCAGCACAGCACACTGAGTCCACAACACCCTTTTTATTCATTTCACACATTCATTTCTGTAGACAGCATCCAGCTCACTCCAGAGCAGAATTAGATCTGCATTGCTACTGAATGACCTGGCTCAACATCATCAAAAGGTTTTTGCAAGCAGCTCCTATAAGTGCTATTAGGGATGTGACATAATCTCTCATGTGCAGAGGAGAGAACAAATCTATTCAGTTGCAGGATAAAAATGCTATCAGTGTTTGAGGAACTACAGAAACCTGAACTGTTGAACAACAGCAACCAACAGAACAATGCTTTTCACTAGTGAGTACCATGCAGACTAAAATAAGTACAGCAACAAAGATAGTGCAGTGTGTCCCTCCACTCTTCTCCCACCTCTGCCGGGATTTTTATTTTGTTCTGCCATATTGGTAAATTGCAGCAGCATTATTCCAGCTGCTAAAAAAAACCTGGGAATGATTAATATAAATACTTAGGCCATTGTAAGGAAAGAACTGAAAATAAGACAATGTAAAAATGACGCAATCCCAGCCACTGCCGACTTCCCCACAGCCCAGGCAGCTCCCTGTGGCAGTGGCTGCCAGTGTCAGGTGGAACACAACCCCGAAACTTGAAAGTGTGGGGTGCGTTTAAGGGCAGACCCCCTGGTCTCCCCCTGGGCAGGATTAGTCCCGGAAAGATGACTCACTCACACGTCTTCAGTGGATAAAGGAAGCGAGGAGACCTTCCTGGGGTGACTCAGTCCAAGGTTATTCCAGACTCTGGGACAGCAGACCCACAGAGTCCTTAGTAAACTCAGGGAAAACAAACCCAGAAAGGCCAAGAACAATAGAGTGCACAAACTTTTAACTGGGGGTGGTTACATGGGAATGGACCAATGGGAGAGTGGGATGGGAAGCGCTAGGGAAGGACTGACAAGCATGGACAACCAATAGGAGTAAGGGGAGGGATAGGGAAGGTCACATGCACCTATGACTTGTCGAGAATTAGGGACTTTCCCAGGAGGGGTTTACTGACTGACAGTGAAGATGCTGGAACAAAAAGTGTGGTTTGGGTGATTGATAGGGAAGGGGCTGGAAGAAGGGGTGGAACTGGGGGGGGAGTTTAGTGGGTTTACATAATAAGGGGTGTATACACTTAACAGAATAAACCATTACAGAACGGGGTGGAACAAACCATTAGGAAGAGGTAGATAAACTTAAAAACACACCACCACATAAAAACAAACAAAACAATTAAAAAAAACCCCCATTGATTACTTTTGCTTTGGTAAAACAAGTACATTTTTCATTCACTTGTATAAGCAGATATTTCTTTCATATATTCATGTGTGCTTATCTGTAGCACTCAACAAGTTACTCTTCAGCTATTTTCTGTTTTTATAGTGTGATTCCATAGCTTCTTCCCAATAAATATTGTTTACAGTTGTGCTCCTTCCATCCAAATAAAGCAAAGATTCTTCTGAAATCCTACATCTTTACTTTTATCTGTGAACCAGTACTACCAGTATGTCTTTCAAATTTCTAGCTCCACTGTTTAAAAATGGTAATGCTAAAAGGGAATATTATAGGGACAACTGTAGGAAGATTCAAGTCTCTTAACAGGTACAGGACATGTAGGTATCTAAACCAGGAAAAAGACAGTAAAATCCAATGTTGGGAGACATCTGAAGATGCTGCAAGGATAGATGAGACTATGGGTCATGGATGTTTAAATGTTACATGTGTGCCCTTAAGAGGCAAAAGGTGTATTGTCCTATTCTGCCACTTGTATATTGATGATTAAATTGCCTTATTATGAAAATGTGTCTGATGCATGATGTGAGCCACGACAAATCTCTTGCAGGCACCCAGCAGGTACAGTGGTGCTGGATGGCTTCAGATGCCGTCCTCTCCTGGATATATCTGCCCACTGAAGAGGACCAGGATGTCTTGCCAGGAGTATCCCTAGCCATGCCTTGCTGTTTACAACTGGGACATGGGGCTGAGCAGATTCACAGAGGAGCCAGACTGGCTGAAGGCACTGCAAGGACCAGCTGCTCCTCAAGTTCCCCCCTACCAGTGCAGTGGGAGTGCATATAAGACATCCCAGAGGCAGACCTACTGACTAGACTGCAGGCCTTGGGAGTGCTCTTCAAGGGCCCTACCTGAAGCCATAGGTGCCTCTCAGTGGACGTACAGCTTTGGCTGATTGACATAGTGGAGCACTTCTTATTGGGAATGGGGAGTTAGCCTACTCAAATAATATTTCTGCATACATTTGAATGTCAAAAATAGTGCTGATGCAACAGCAGCTGCAAGATATATAAAGCATGAGCTACTGCTTTAGCCTGATTCAAAGCCAATCAAAAGGACACTTTAAAAGACATCAGCTATGACAAACCTCCTCTGGTGCACTGAACTAAAAGTCACCCCTGTGCAAATCAGTGTGTTCCTTATGGTCTGCTTTGATACTGGCTGATGCTGAGTCATGAAGCACGTCTCAAGAGTTCTGTCCTGCTGTCTGAATGGAGAACAGTGCCATTGAGGGTGAAGCTCAGAATGGCTCCTCAATGTCTGAGGACCTACCTCAAGCGTCCTGTGGATGCCTTGGAGGTCTTTCAAGAAGCTGAGGATGCCAGACAACAAAATCAAGTCATTTCTTGAGGAAACGAAAGGAGAGATAGTGCGTAAAGGAAGAGATGGCCAACCACACTTGAAGAAGCTCTTCAGGCTAAGAGTCATACATTTCTTGTCACTGCTACAGCTGCATGAAATTTATTTCTGTTTATACATTTTAACATACATACCCCAAAAAGTCCAGTCTGGCCCCACGGAAGGAACTAGGAACACTTGTAATCTCTTTCTAAAAATTAGTTTCATAGTGACAGTTCATCTTTCACCCACATCAAGTTCATTTACTATAGTTTTCAAACCAGTAAAATATGTTTTTCTTGTGATTTATACTGAACTTTTTATTTGGCTGTCAACGTTTAGGGGGCAGGATATGGTTTAATACGAGGCTATGAGACTAAATATAGAGATAGAAAGTTTTATTGTTAATTGATCTTAATTCAAAACTTATATTTTTATATGAACAATGAATGAGTAGAAATGAATTAGACAAACGGCGCACAAGAAACGACCAAGCAGCCAACAAGAACCACAACAAAACAGTAACTTCTCGTCGGTGATTTCAGCTCTTTGTGCAGCAACAGCTGCTGCCAGTAGGGGGCGCTGGGCAGCAGCAGAGCACTGACACTGCGATAGCCAGAGGGGGCGCTGCAAACAGCAGCGGGGTCCCGGGAGGTCCTGAGGGGGACAAGGGGTCCCGGGGGCAAAGGGGAAGGATTTTGGGAGGGGGTCTCAAGGGATTGATGGACCCCAGGGGCAGGTACTGGGCTCCCGAGGAGTGGAGGAATCCTTGGGGAGGGTTACCGATGGCAGGTGGGGGGTCCTGGGGAAATTGAGGGTTCCTGGGGTGAATGAAAGGGATGTCGAGGGGGTCCCACGGCTTGGGGGCCCCAGGGGGTGGGTATTGGTCACCCAGGGAGCAATGGAGGGTCCCAGGGAAGGTTACTGGCCACAGGGGATGTCCCAGGTATGGACAGGAATGCGGGGAATGGAACAGAGGGATAAGGGAGTGAGGGTATGGCAAACCAGAAAAATCGAGGAGGAGTGGTCAGGTTGTGGCCACGGTGGCGATGCCCACCACTGGGGGTGGCCCCGGCAGCTGTTGGAACTGGCCAGGATCTGCAGGCAATTATCAAAGGCTGTTGGAGGTTCTGGCAGAAAGATGGTGGTGGCAACGAGCACAGAAGCACAAGATCCTGGCCTCAACTCCATGTGGTCCCGAGAGAGCGTGGGAAAGGTGGTTGACGCATTTTATACAGTTTTGGCCCAATCCCATGGTCCCGGGTGCCTGCACCAGCATGATTGGTTCATTCCATTTCTTCTCCCACCTCCTGAGTTGTAGGTTACATGTCCATTGGCCGATTTGAGTCTCTGCTCCACCTCCTCCCGTTCCCACCGGCAGAACTCCTCTGTCTCCATTGCCATGTGCTTAAGACAGTGGCTAAGATGGCAGCTACCCCCTTTTGGGCCGCTATGTGTGTTGCGCTGCCCGGCAGGGAGCCCACACCACTTCAGGGAAACTGGAGTGGTGACGAACAAGACCGGGGGCCAAAGGTGGGGAGGGATGGTGGCCAGGGTGCCTGGCCGTGCTATTCCCAGGCGGTATGTGTCACAGAGCCACCCGCACTGATCAAACTGCGTCGCAATCCCGTCATATTGAGCTGGATTTGGGCTCTGCCGAGCCCTGCTGGTAATTGAACCCCAGGCTGTGCCAAACCCTAACATGGAACACGCTTCCACTCCTATGGCAGCGCCAAAATCACCGCCAAGTTAATTCCCCTGAACTGCGCTGGGCAAAAGCCAGCTCCCCCCACTCCCCCAGCCTCTCCCAGCACCATTCATCCACTTCTTCAGTAAAAAGTAAAGTTTCGAAATGCGTGGCAAAACCATGACATTGGCTCAGGTTTGACTCCCCCAGTTTGTCTTCTGACCAGCAATTCAAGCTGCATCCATCGTGAATCTTTCTCCTGAGTCTTTCTCCTTCTGGCAAAGTAAAATCTCAGGACTCTGGGAGTTTTGTGATTTACCTAATCCTGCTGTGCTTGTCTATTCTAGAATTAAGAGCAGGGAAGCTTTAGGGGCTAAATTCACAGACTACCTTCTTGGTTTAAAAAATTCAAGATGGAATTTCTAAATTTTGGCTACATAAATCTATTCATGAGCCCCCTGACTTTTGGGATCTGATGCCCCACAGTCAGTTTTTTTCACTTTAAAAAAATTCCTGGTTATGCACGTGGATTCAATGCCGTGTCTGCGGGTTAGCTGCATTAGTCTGGTTTGCCTTACTAACTCTCCTTGTGAAGGTCTCAGTTAATTTCATCTGTACAGAAGAGACAGGTACTTGCAGCTATCTGGAGGCTGCAGCTGGGTGATTCCTCTGTGGCTTTGATTTCTTTGACAGCATCTCAGACTGCTGTCAGGATCTGGGCCTCTGCTTTTGGAAAGAGGGAGGAGGCTGCCGTGAAGTCCTTCATCTGCCATTCAGGCTAGAAGTTCAGTAATTTATTTTCTTCCCTATATCCTATAGAAGGATTTAAGCACAACCTAGGTAAGAATCCTCACTTTCTTGCTTCTGCTTTGGAGCTGCACTCTGTCAGCATGAGCTGCTAAGATCACTTCTTTCAAACTGCAGAAATGGGAAGAGAAGTTTGCAATCATCTCAGATCTATTTTGTCACATTATCCTTGGGCTTAAACCTGCATATCAGGCCAACCTCCCAATTTATCCTGCTGCCCCAGTTTTAGAGCTCTGTCTTGAGCATGAAGTGAGCCAGGTAAGTCAAGAAACAGCAAAGCATTGGAAGATATATTTGGCTGAAGCTCAGCCCCTGTCTCAACAGAGCCCATGGCCATAACCATCTTCAACAATGTCCTGTGAGGGTCTCTATTTAACACTGGACTAACTTATCCACTTAAGAATACCAAATGAATGGAAATGGCAATGTTCTAGGTAGAAAATGTTGTATTTAGGAGTCCCAAGACAGTGCAGCATTACAGCCAGAGACCAGGCCCAGGGGATGAGCCTGGAACACTCATGGGGTATACGTCACCGGGTGAGAAGTGTAGCTGTCAGAGATGGAGAGAGCCATGAATGAAATCCAGAGGAAATAGAGAAGACAAAGTGTATAAGAATTGTCCAAGCATACCTACATTTCTGTTTGAATTACCAGAAACTTCTCCTGAGTGTAGACTAACTAATCACATAGACTTGGAGAGTCGCACACCACAGACAGCAGGGCTGCAATGGAGCTTGAACTGCAGTGTGCTCACTCAGCTTGACTTTCCAGATCAAGGAAGAACTCATAATGGCCACGACTTCAATTGTTACTACAATCTCCTTTGCTACATCAGCTGACAACATATATCTATGCGCAGGGACTGGCAGTCATATGGGACAGCAGGAAGTCAACACCAAAGCAGTAAAGTGCAACCAAGGCGGACTGACAGATATGAGATCCATATATTGAGCAATGTAAGAAATAGATACGGCAATTTGTAACTGAAATCATCAGAAGCAAAGGGCCAAACTTTCCCATGCTTTTTCTTGAGACAATAGTCTGAGGTAGTTAAAAAGAGCCATGAAATGTCAGGAAACTAAGAGAGCAGGGACTGCTATGAGACTGCGTAACAGACATCCTTATACCACTATGAATAAAAATTGGGCTGTGGAGACAAGATAGAGAGCTGCACCAAAGCTACAAACAGGTGAGAGTGCTGAGCCTGCAGGAGAAACAGAAAGTGTTTTCTTGATCCTGTCTGGCAATCCTAACAGGAGCAGTGCAGGCTCACCCAGCCAGGCTAGGACACTGAAATAGTCACTAGAGTAACAGGCTCTGTGTGACAGAAGGAGATCTTTGGTCTTTCTGTTTTATGAATAAAAACAAGCATTTAAAATTGATCTTGAGACCCACTGTTAGTACCTGATACACTCAGTATCCCCCCCTTCTACAGTACCTGATATGCACAGTATCCCCCCTTTACTTAGTGCCGTTGGATTCTTGGACAATTTTGTAACTGGTTTTGGGGAACAGACTTGTACCAAATTTTTAAAAATTTGATTTTAATTGCTGTGTTCAAGAGTCACAAGTCAATGAGTGTCCATGTCTAATGGACATTCAATAAAAATATAGAACAGTCCCTCATCTACACAGGGTAAAGCCATCTACATATGGTCTCCATTCCCATATCCCCACAGCTAACCAGCTAGCAAACCAAACTTGGGGTTTACCAGCACTAGTGTGCACACCGTGCTGTCTCTGCAGGCAGGATTCCAGGTATTATTTATTTTAAATCCCAAACATAAAAATACAGGTGTTTTTAAACTAAACTTTGTATTTAAATGCACACATGTGTACACATACTTCAGGTGGATAAGGCATGGTTTGTAACTCCAGATAGCATGAACCAAAGCAGTATCTTCTGTTCAGGAAAAATCATATGGAGTGAACCATTGGAAGAAATAATCCAAAGCAACAGAGTACCACAGAGTGCTCCGAGAAAGCCAAGGCTCCCTGGGACACCAAAGGGCAGAAAAGCCAAGTATCAGCTTTTCATCAATGAATTAATATGTTGTTGTAGTGGCTGGGTGCCAGGTACCCACTAAGGCAGCTCTCTCACTCCCCTCTGCAGACAGAGAAGAGAAAATATAATGAAGAGATTCCTGGGTTGAGATAAGGACCATGAGAGATCCCTTACCAATCACCATCATGGGCAAACCAGACTCCACGTAGGGATATTAATTAAATTTATTACTAAGAGAATCAGAGCTTGAGAATGAGAAGTAAAATAAATCTTAAAGACACCTTCCCCCACCAGAACTTCCTTCCAATTTCTACCTTCTTTCCCCCCTCTACCCCCCCCCATCAGTGCAGAGAGACAGTGAATGGGGGTTATGATCAGTGGTTGTTTTCTGCTGCTGCTCAGAGAGAGGAGCCCTGCCCCTGCCTCACGTGGCATCCCTCCCACGGGATACAGTCCTTCACAAACTGCTCCACAGGCAACAGTTCTTCAGACACTGCTGCCACATGGCTCATTCTTCCACAGGGTGCAGTCCTTCAGGCACAGGCTACTCCAGCATGGGTCCCCCACAGGCCACAAGTCCTACCAGAAAAACCTGCTCCAAGGTGGGCTTCTCTCCCCATGGGTCAGCAGGTCCCTGCCAGGACCATGGGCCTCCCATGGGGTCACAGTCTCCTTCCAGCATCCACCTGCTCCAGCGTAGGTCTCCTCCAAGGGCTGCAGGTGGATCTCTTTCCCCTGTGGTCCTCCACAGGCTGTAGGGGCACAGCTGGTTTTCACCAAGGGCTGCAGGGGAGTCTCAGCTCCTGTGCCTGGAGCGCCTTCTGCTCCTCCTTCTGCACTGACCTTGGTGTCTGCATTGCTGTTTGCATGTTCTCACTCTGCTCTTCTCTGGAGACCATCTTCATCTGCCCAAAAATATTTTTTCCCTCCTTCTTAAATATATTATCACAGAGGCATTACTACCACTCCTGATTGGCCTGGCCTTGGCCAGCGGTGGATCCAGCCTGGAGCCAGCTGGCATTAGCTCTGCTGGACATGGGGGAAGCTTCCAGCAGCTTCTGACAGCAGCCTCCCATGTAGTCCTCCTCTACTCTGGCCACAGAAACCAAATACAGTTATCAAAGGTCTGACCACTGCTAACATGTCCGTGTATGGAAGAGGACCACAGCAGCTTTTGTCTCACTCTCTGAATCATCTTTTCTGCCTACATTAAATATCTACTGAACTCATCTAAACCTTCTGTAAATGTCTCTCTTCCTTAAGAGAAAAGGGTTTTCTGTATTAGTTCTGCCTGCATTTTTATGAACCAAGATAAATGTGAGTTGTTAACGCATTTTTCAAGCACTTACTCAGGTTTTCAGGCTTGAAAAGTCAAGCTAAGTACATCGGGAAGAAGTCTGCATACAGCACACACAGCATCTCTGTCACTGGCTTGTAATTCCTGCACTCTGGGATTAAATTCCAATGGACCTTGTCCTGCAAGTCTTACAGAAAGTAAGGTGGGGGGAGGGGCTACAGGGTGAGTTCTATGAGAAGCTGCTAGAAGCTTCCCCCATGTCTGACAGAGCCAATGCCAGCTGGCTCCAAGATGGCTCCCAGATGGGCCCAGTGATGGCCAAGGCTGAGCCTGTCAGAGGTGGTGGTAGTGCCTCTGTGATAACATATTTAAGAAGGAAAAATAGTTATTGTGCAGAAGTAATTGTGGCCAGAGAAGGGAGAAGTGAGAATACATGATAGAATCAATTCCGCAGACACCAAGGTCAGTGAAGAAGGAGGTGAAGCAGAGCTGCTTCAGGCATCAGAGCTGAGATTCCCCTGCAGCTTGTGGTGAAGACTATAGTGAGGCAGGCTTGCCCCCATGCAGCTCGTGCAGGAGTCCACTCCAGAGCAAGTGGATGCTCAAAAGGTTGTGACCCCGTGGTCCTGGCAGAGACCTGCTTACTCATGGAGAGAGAAGCCCATGCTACAGCAGGTTTACTCATGGGACTTGACACCCCATGGAACAGTTTGTGCCTGAAAGATTGTACTCCCTGGAAGAGATCCACCCTGGAGCAGTTTGTGAAGACCTGCAGCTCATGAGAAATACTCACATTGGAAGTTTGTGGAGGACTGTCCTGTGGGAGGGACCCCAGACTGGGGCAGGGGAACGACTACTGTCCCTAAGGAGGAAGCAGAGGCAGAAATGTGATGAAATGGCTGTAAACACCCTTCCTATCTCTCTGCACTGCTGGTGGGGAAGTAGAGAATTGGAAATAAAAGTTAAGCCTGGGAGGGAAGGAGGCAGTGGGGAGGAAGGTGTTTTTGAGATCTGTTTTGCTTCTCATTATCCTACTTTGATCTTGATTAGTAATGAATTGAACTAATTTCCCGAAGTCTGTTTTGCCCGTGACAGCAACTGGTGAGTGATCTCTCTCCGTTCTTATCTCAACTCATGAGCCTTTTGTTATATTTTCTCTCCCCTGTCCAGTTATAGGGGGGAGTGGTAAAGTGGCTTTGAAGACCACCTAGCCTCCAGTCAAAGTATCACAGATATGTATGCAGGTTGTCCTTCAGACACTGGGGTAGTTTGGACATTGCTTGCCTACTTGGAGTCTTGTGTTTCGTACCTGGGACAGTGTACAAACTTGTTTGCGGATTAATTTTCTCCTATTAAGACTCAATTTGAAATTCCAATCAATAATATAAGTAAAGCACAACTGCAAATGGTCTCATCAGCTCTAGCAGATTACCCACTGCATCAACATTTGCAAAGAGTGTCCTAAGGGACAGTAAAATGCTCTGCATTAGGGGCAGTTCACAGCTAACACCTGGCAAATGATGTGAAACAGACTGGAAACTGTAATGATCATACAGTAGCATGTGTCTTATATTTCAAGAAATTACTTCTAGCCACTCACAGTATTTTTTAAGTGAGCCTTTATTTCAATAGACCTCTGGAAATACTTTAACAGTCTAAATGTTCCAGATGAGGCAAGGGTAGTGGCAAGTTGCAATGCACATATGTGCAAGAGAACTTGCTTTAGCCACATCTGAAATAGAGTTTGCTAGTGCAATTCCTGGAGACTGATTAGTAATGCAGCCTATATCTTACTGTTCACACCCAGATACACAGAGGGTAATCATGACCTGATGAAATTGCAGGGGTCATTTCACTACAATAGGACATAATTATGCAAAAGCAAAATTGAAAGTTAATGAACCTCATGATCTTTTCTTATGCCAAAGGTATATGTGGTGAGAAATTAGACAGAAGCCCCCAAATTTCTTCAGTGCCCCAAGTACCTCTCATAAAGAGGCAGTAACATAATGTCCCTGAACCGTTCTGAGGTGCTACGTCAGACAGACAGAGAAGGAAGAATGCTACCTGCTGCCTTTTTGAAGGATCCAGGTCTCCTTCACTCAATCACTAATCCAGCCTGACCATATTTATGTTAGAACTGATACAGTCACAACCTATGCAGGCAAGTCTGGAGAATCAGCAAGTGCAGCTAAACTGATGACATAGGTCATAAATAACACTATTATTTATGTAAAGATTCTGAAGACACCTGAGGGTAAAATGTGGCTATGACCATTTAGTAACTAATTAGGTTTTATGGTCAATAGGGACATATAGGTTTTTTTGTATGTTTTGTATGTTTCCTTTTGTAGCTGTATTATTCTCCAAAACTGAAGTACTCACTAATCACACTGTATATAACATCATTTCTAGAAATCAAATTCTTACACATTGGTCTCAGGTTACTTTTCACTTTTGTTTACTGCAAGTTATGCCACAATGTGTTCACTTACAATGAAAGGAAGGAAGAACTTCATGCATCCAGGATAGAAGTAATCATCCTGAGTATTTGAGACCTTAAACTGAAAGATCAAACAGCATATGGCTTAATTCTTCCCTATGGAGGAACCACTCTTAACCCCAAATATGTGGGCAACAGTAGACTCAGAAGCACTAGACAGCATCTCACTCTCCATCTAATACTCTTTCAGTGGATTCCAGTGGTGCAGCAAGTGCTATAGAAACCCTTTTGTGGGTAAATCCTACTTTTCTCAATATTCAACTTCCTTGCAGGGCTTTTGCATTCTCTTCAGACTTTATGCCCCCAAACCCTGCCTGGATGTGTTTGATAAACACATCCATGCCCCTGGCTGGCTGTTTGGCCCCAAGGGATGACACAGTCTCCTCTCATCTACAGGTTTTCCTCAGACCAAAAGGGGAGACATCAAGATGAACAGCAGCCTTCCATCCTGCTGCCCTTTCCCTTGGCCCTTTTTCAGGAACATGTGACCAAGGAACAAAATAACCAAGGAAGTGTTTTAAACATCTGAGCCAGCCATTCACTCATTTAAGCCAGAGTTTCTAGACAGCATCTGCTCTGGCTGGTGTGAGATGCACTGAAAGGTCTACAGTGACAGCTAGCTACTAGAAGACATTAGCTACTGAATCAGAGGCATTTCCAGACCCATGAGACATGGGTGCAGTTTCAGCCTGTAACCTCTAAATGAAATGAACAAAATTTATGTTCATGTTCAGCCAGAGATCTGCCCAGGGGACCAGGGCAGCTGATGGCCTCCCAGATTTCAAAATATTTTGTCCAGCAGGACTAGGGAAGTGATTTGGCACTGTATTTGGCACTGGTGAGGCTACACCTTGAGTACTGTGTCCAGTTCTGGGCCCCTCACTTCAAGAAAGACATTGAGGTGCTGGAGTGTGTCCAGAGAAGAGCAATGAAGGTGATGAAGGGTCTGGAGAGTAAAGTCGTATGAGGAGTGGTAGAGAAATTGCTTAGTCTGAATAGGAGGCTCAGATACTTATCACCATCTACAACTACCTGAAAGAAGGTTGTAGCAAGGTGAGGGTTGGTCCCTTCTCCCTGGCAAATAGTGACAGCATAAGAGGACATAGCCTCAAGCTGTGCCAGGGGAGATTCATGTTGGACATCAGGAAGAATTTTTTCACTGAAAGAGTGGTTAAGCATTGGAATGGGATCCCTGGGGAGGTGGTGAAGTCACCATCCCTGCAAGTGTACAAGAAACAACGGGATGTGACAATTTGTGCTTTGGTTTAGTTGACAAGGTGGTGATCGGTCAAAGGTTGGACTTGATGATCTTGAGGTCTTTTCCAACCTTATTGATTCCATGATTTTCAGGGGGCATGGCAGGCCGCAAAGTGCCTGGCCTTTCATTACCAAACCCCCTCTCTGATCTTTTCCTGGTGAGTGGAAAAAAGAACAGCCAAGGCCTAAAGAGCATTTCCTACAGGGAAAAACAGCCCTGCTTTAGAAATAACTGGTACCATTAGAAATCAGTTTTCAAGCAAGGGAGGTGATGGTCAGCAGTGAGCAGGGAACAGTGCTGCTTTCGGGTCCTTGGTTCCTGCAGCACTGCGGCAGGAGCCCCAGCCCAGCAGAGGGCAATCCCAGCAAATAGCTCAGGAGTCAGTGGCCGGAGTTCAATTTCCCTGCAAAAGTGAAAGGTTTAAAAAGTAATAGACACAGCTACCCTGCTGCTTGCATGTCGCCATGACTCCTGCTGCCTGCACCAGCCTGTGAGTGTGAGGTGGGAGTTGGGAGTAGGGAGCGTGAGGGAATGTCCCCATTTCTGCTAATTTTGGGTCAGTTCTGACCTCAGGAGCTCTGTTCCTTTCAAAGATTTATGGGATCAAGCCTTTCTGGAAAGGAGTTCTGAAAAGCAGCCAAATTCTTCAGACGTGGGAATATGGAAAGATCCTGGGAGAACTGTGCTACACCTTGTTTATGCCTCTCTTTTTTGCATACCTCACTTGTACAACTTCAAATCTTTTCTAGGCCTGCCTGGAAGAATATTTGCAAGAAGAAAATCAAAGCAGCTTAGTAGTCAGATAGTTTCTGGGTGCTTATTTCCGCTACTAAATGAAGTGACTCACTTCTAAGCTTATGAGTACACTGAATGTACTTTCCCATGCATTGGTATCAGCAAACATTTTTACTGTAAAGCACATTAGCTAGTCATAAGCTTTTCTGTCTATAAAATAATGCAATGCATGCAATCCCCTGCTCATCTACAGAGGTATTTGTTTGTTTGTTATTCTAGGCAGTGCGTTAGCACTGAAAGCCAGAGATACCACAGAAATCATGCAATACCAAATGTCACTATATCACTTCTCTATATAGAAGGGAACTTAACTGTTTTCAGCAATATCAACATACATGATATATCACTGAAAAAAAAAACGTACCTATTTGAGGTAATGTAAGAAGGCATTTGATGTTCCCTCCATCAGCAGCACTGCTCAGAGAATGACTTAAAACAGCTGCAGTACAGTAGAAACACCTGGTGGAGACAGAGTCATGGATGAATGCTGTAAGGTCTGCAGTCTCTTGGCCAGCCAAAGATGATTAACAGCAGCAAAGACTTGTGTACTGTTCCATAAAAGCTACTGCAGGCAAGCAGGCCGGACAGGTCAGAGATAATTCCAGGAAGTGCCACTAAGTGAAGATCTATAACATTACGAGAGGTGTCTCTTCTTGTGACAGCCCTTGTTCCATGTGAGAAGGAAGCAATTGCTGTGATGTCTTGTGATTATCACACAGGCTGTCATTTATCCCACACCACCAGTGGGTTCAGGAGGGAATATTCAATGGTCTTTGAGGTACACCTTCTGATATTTTCTCTCTGACTTTTACTGATGTGGTAGGATCCACAAGAGCCCTCAACAAAGGAATACAATTGCTGAACTTGTTTCTTCACCCCATCTTTGGAGCAAATCTACTAAACTGCAAGTCCTCAAGTAATTATTTACCCCAACTCTCCTACAAATAAGTATGTATGTATATAAATATAATATATATATTTATCTATTCCATACCATTTCTCTAATCCTGGTGCATTATGTCTTACCTATGCTCATCAATGCACAGTCAATTCAAATGTTAAATGAGATCTAAGAATTGTTTAAAATTGAGTTCATGGTTAGGTACTTTGCTGGCTCATTCAGCAATACTCCTTCATTTCACAGTCAGCCTAATGTGAGTTAAAAAATAATATCAGATCATCTCACAAACCCTACAGAGAAGGAAATAGTCACTAGAGAACCAATTCAATATCAGTTGGCTATTGAATTAATTAGTAGAACAAGAAAGGTGAATATATAATTTCTACTAGAAATAAATTCTGCAGAAATCAATAATACCACTAATACCTTGATGGCATAAGAAAGCTTGGTTTTATAAATTCTTGCACTGTTATTTTTATTTGAAGTCTTCCTCACAACATTTTTTAAACCAATAAAAAAAATATTTTTGCTTCATGTCACAGTGTGTCTTTATTTGGCTTTCTCTTATTTAGGAAAAGAGACACAATGCTGTCAATGATACAGTGAAATGACTGCCTAATTTTAAAATATGACTATAATACAAGCATGTCCTTTCAAACTCTTGTTTTTACGCACTGTATGTGCCATTTTGCTGTGTAGTGACTTCTGCTGATGGCTTTGGACTGTAGCAGGAAAACCTTTTGGCCGTAAGAATAATCATGGAAATAGGTACTAATATTTTAGTACTTTCTATCATTCTCTACTGAAAGAACAAGGAAGGAAAATACTGTCTTCTCATTGGAAGGAAAGAAAGGGAAAGAACAGACCAGAAACAGACAGATTATTGGAAATGCCATGATGGAAAGATTCATAGAGAACTGTAGAGGTGGATTTTTTCTACTGTTGGATTTAAAAATTAGATATTAAAATTATAGTTGTGTAAATAAATTGATGTTTTTCTGATACCACTGCAAAAGTGAAGACATGAAAGAAAACCAACAAAACCTCGCCATGTTGAGTCAATCTGGATTCTTTTCATGGCAATGTTTTTAAAAAAAAAAAGTACAAATGTACTGAGCTGCAACCAGCCATTATATGCTCACATAATTGAAAACTGGCACTTGCCTGCCCCCTCCTCATGTGGAATTGCCCTTTCCCCAGGCCAGAATACTCATAGTGCTCTTATTTTCTGATGTGTTCCCAGCTTCTTCATATTAATCACATTGGGGAATGTGACAGTGGTTCTTGTCATGCCAGGCCAGAAGAAACTCCTTGCCACCAAATTGTGTATGTCTCGTGCAATACAAAATTCTGGTGGGTGTGCCAAGCTGTGCAATACAAGGGTCTGGTGGGTGTACTAAGCCTTGGACATGAGCTGTGTCTGAAGCTGTGCCAGTGGGGGTCACCTGCTTTAATACAGATGAACATCTGAGGTTGAGGCGTTGGGCTTGAAGTGCTTGTTATTATAGTACAGAATACTTTTTAGAAAGAAAAAAAAGACTGAATCTGCATTTATGCCTGAGTTTGGTTTCTCAGCTTGCCACTCTGTACTTCCTGAACAGAGAGGCCCCACAGCAAATATGGCCTGCAGCAGTAGCCCACACTGTTGTCAAAGTGTGTAGGATGTGGCAGGTCACAAAGAACAAAGTTAATGTATGGTCTATGGAGTAATCTGCTTGGATCTCTGAGAATATCTTCTCATGGCACTGGCTTCTGGAGACTTTTCTCTTTACACTCTTAAGTGTCCTCTTCTTCCACAAACTTTGGTCATTACCTTCTATTTTTTCTCTTCCTCTGAACTGGAAAATTGCCTTCAAACAAAGAAACATCAATGATTTTTTTTTCAAAAGGATTCAGCTCAAGAGAATTCAGCCCCTTAGATCTAGGGAAGAAAATGTCAGTTCCAGCACTTCATCCTCCTCTGTGGTCATCCAGTGGTCCATTTTAAAGCCTTGCCCCTCTTCATGTAGTGCTTACTGGGGTTCTTACTGGTGCTGAGAGGGTGATCACTAAACTTTAATATCCAAGTATGACCTCCTCTGGGAGGTCCACATCTCTTCAAAATCCAGGCAAATCAGATCCTCCACTCCCCTTCAGCTGGGGTCACATCCAATGGGGAGTGTGAACACCTCTGCCTTCAAGGCAGTTACCAGATGAGCAACAGACTCATGACGGCTCAGGTAATCCGTACCTGGCACAGAGAGGAAAGGTCCAAACCTGATGAGGATGCCTGCTCAGAAAGAAGAATATGAACAAAAGAATGATGGACCATGTAGGGAGGAAAGAGAGGCAAAAAAGGTAAGTGAAATGGTAGGATTGAAAATACTGACTTTCTCATGAAGTTGCGATAGTTGATCCAGACAGAAGTCAGAAATGATAATTAAAAAAATATTCTGGGAGGCAACTTTGGGCAGAGTAAGTGGTTCAATGCTATGAATCGGGTGATGATGTCGCTTTTGTTGTGAATGTCTTTTTTATTTGGAAGGAAACACATGGAATATTTGATACTGCCACTAAGCCTGAGAACAGTTATTGCAGTACACTGGAACAAGCATGGAAACATTTAGGCAGAAACTCCTTTTAGTTTTATACAGTCAAATACTTAAAGTCCCTTCTAGAAACTCGTTGACTCCCTGGTTTTCACACAGGGCTTACCCACAGGCAGTGAATTGGGCTCAGTGTTTTGCAGTTGCATTCTACCTTTGAACTTGGTAATTCTCTCATCTCTTAATCTCCTTTTCTGTAGGAACTGGCAGCCTGCCTGGCTTTAAGCAGAAGCTCTGGCAATGATTTTGCATTTTTTGTGCGTTTTTCATTTTCTTAAAATTTTTAGGGCACTACTCAATCTTCAGTTTTGGATCTCCCTATCTGATATTCAGCTGCTATGACAGAAACAGGGAAGAAAATAAATTACAGTCTGACCAGCCTGTCTCAGACAGAGAAGCAGCTATTCCCCAGACTCCTATGAATCGTAAGATTTCCTCAATTGGCATTTGGGAAAAACGACAATGACAGCTATAGATCACAACACTGTATTGTGGTATGATGAGCAGGTATTTCCAAGGACCACAGCTGATCCCTGTTGACATTGCATACAAGATATCTGTCCTCTGATTAGATGCTGTATTCTGCTTCCTCCTGCATAGATGTGGCAGACACAGCAGTCTTCCTTGCCTATGTCTCTTCCAGGTCAGATATGTTCAACTCATGTTTGGGCTTTCTGTCTTTCAGAGTCTTTCTCCATGCTTATGCTTATGACATAAGATTTTGCTGGCAGGCTTTATAATACATGTTTTGAGACATAAGAGAAAATCTGGAGCATCTATGAGTTAAATCAGAATTGAGATCTTCCTTCCTGAAGCCACAGGTTTTTGAACACTAAATCTGTGGGCTTCGTTAAGTTGATTTTGTTTCCCTTAGAAAATCCCCTCAGACTCTTTCTCCAGGTTATTAAAAAAGAGGAAGAAATCTTTTATCATTCTTCCAGTGTGGCCTCTGAAGGACTTTGGCATATTGCTCCTGGGTCAAATCTGTCTCTGCTTCCTGAAATACATCCTGACTCTGATGTGGTTCTTGATTCCATCCATCCAGTAAGGTACTTGATCCTCTTCCTAGCAGTGCAGAGGAGGATTTTCAAGGGTATGAAGAACACCTACATCACTTCTGCAGCATCACATGAAGTGAATTCTTACCAGAAATACCGTGGATGAAAATAGTGTCAACTGTATGACGACAACAGTGGTTTTGACCTTGAGATTTACTTTTCCAATCTATAATGTTCCCAATCCTTTAAAGTGATAAAGACCATACAAAACCTTGACTATTTTATTTGTTTCTTTTTTTTTAAATAGAATCAGCCACATCTCAGACTCACAGGAACTGGAACATCAGTCTCATGGGAAATTTGTTTACTGCTAACTCCTCATTATATGAGTTATTAATCAATAGCTTAAGGCTTGGGGAATACAGTGGAGAGATACATAAGTTGCTCAGTAAGAATTAGGCATGCTCTGCGTATGCCAGATAAGATCTGGCTCTATGGAGGGAAAAAAAATACTGTCCTAACACTCCAAGTAACAGAAATTCAGATCAGACAGATCTGAGCCTCTGTCTTTAGTTTGCCAGGGTATATTAGTACATGGAGATTGCATGGAAGATAAGCTATGTTTTCGCTTGCTCTACAAGCAGAGTCATCCCACTGTGTCTGGCATGGGTCAATGAAGAGATTGGAATTGCTGATGGATGGAGAGGCAGGGCCTGGCTGCTGTAGTGCTGTACTGTGTCAGAGATATGCATGTATTGGGACAGAAGAGGTGCCCTGCTGGGTTACAGCCAGATGACCAGCTCTGTCTCTGCCAGGATCAGCTGGAGCTGCTGTCTGGGGAACACACATAAGCCTGACTCCATTTTGCATTCCATTCTCCTACACATCCCCGGCATCCATGACTGTTGGATTATGGATGTTAGAAGGACTATCCCTGCCCAAACCTTTTAAGAACTCCTTACGCACTTGTTCCACATAAGTACTATTGAACCTACTGACACTGTTTGCAACTCATAGCAACAGGTTTCTGCAGCTGGTAAGGAAGTGCTTGCTTTTGTCTGCTACAAACTCACCTCCTGCTCATTTCATGAAGCCATGCATTCCTTGTAGGTCCCTTCCAACTCAGGATATTCTATGATTTTATAATAGTACTTGAATGGAAGGATTTTGTAAATAACATGCCTGCATTAATTTTTTCCATAAACTTCACAGTCATCTAGATGTTGAGCACCTCTTCAATGAGTGAATTACAGTTGTCTTAAGAGGACAGACTAGAAGGCTGCGCTCTCCTCCAGCACCCTATTCAAAGAATGGTAGTGTTCTTACCTCTTTGTAGGGCAGCTGTCCCATCTCTCTGATCCCTGGGCTGTCCCTGTGCCTTCCATATGTCTCCTGAGATGTGCATACCAGAACTACCTGGAGATGTGGGTGTGCCTCCATGCAAAACATGTAGCACCAACCCTCCATCTTGTTTTCAGGAGTGTTGCTGTTGATAGGCAACATTTTGCTGGCTTTCTTGCTTGCTGCTGCACATTGAAATAAGATTTCAGGGCACCTGAAGGTCAAAGGTCTCCTTCCTGTATTGGTCCTGCCAGTTCCATTTACCAGCATCTGGCATGGTTTAGATTGTATATCATTATCCAAAAGTTTTGCCTCTCTGCAAACCTAGAGGTTTCACTGTGATTGATGAAGATGTTGAACAGAACTACTCCCAGAACAGGTCTACACTGTTGACTTCTCCCCGTCTTAAATACTACCACATGCTTCTTGCTCCTTATTCAGCTTTCAATCTAGAAAAGGGCCTTTACTCCAATCCTATGGAAATTTCGTTTCTTTAATATTTTTTGGGAACAAACCCAGGCAATACAAACTGTCAGGACACTGGGCCTGATAGGTGGAAGTCCGTGACTGGTTCTTCAGACAAGTTTGTGTCACCTGGTGATGCAGGTCTTGCCAAGTGGCAGGTAACACCAGCACAGTAAAAGATGTTGTTATTGTGAAGATATGAAACAGGACAAGCAACACAACAGAGAAGACCATCACTAAGAGGAGGAAAATTTTAGCTGTCATCCATAAAAGGAAGGAAATAGACAAGGAAAACTGTGGAGTTGGAAGATGCAGCATGTAAAGTTAGTTAGAAAATCAGCTGCCATCATTTACCAGTGCCTGACATACAGGTATCAGTCAACTGTGAGGTTTCAAAGATGTCCAGTCAGCCTCCATGGCATTGTCTGAGGAAGCCACAAGGACCTTTAGAACTCTTTTCCACTGAAATTTTCAAAACCTTAATGCTGTGTCAGCTGCAATGGGACATCACTTCACCTTCAGGTTGAGACATATCCTACCAACAAAGCAAACACAACAAACTCCAAATGTTAGATTTTAGATTTTTTTGGCTACACAAATTGCAGCCAACATGAAGCAGGGCATCAGTGAGAGACAGACTGAATACTCCTTCTCTGAAAGGGTAAACAGAGATCCAGCCAAATAAAGTGATCTTTATGAAAGAAACAGATGTAGAACAATGCTGACATTGATAAGTCTTTATCACACACATCTGCATAGAACCATAAAATATGAAAAATGGTGCAAACAGCAGTCAAAGGCAAAAGTCTATGAGAATCATTAATCAATGATAAGGAATGGAAAGATATAAGACAAGTGAAAAAGCATAGAATAATGACTGATAGTTTATCACGTAAGAGTGGTATAACACTTAATAGTAAAAAGAAAAAAAATAACCAAAAAAAACAGAGGAAAGGTTCAGTTGACTCCTGTCATAAACTGTGAGGAGTGAACAAGAACTGTTCCTACAACAGAAAATGGGGCTGTTACAGCTGTCTGGGTGCACAACAGTGGAAACCTCTCAGCATGAGCAGATTTCATCAGTGGTATAATAGTCAAGACAGACAGCAATATAGAAATCCATAATAGTAACTGTTATTCTGTATCATCCTTAATACAGTCATTGCCAGCCTAGAGATCAAACTGAAATTATTTGTGGCTGTATTTGGTCTATCTGAGCCCATAGCAGCCTTGACAGTGCTATAAGATAACACTCCACTGTTTTCACTGCTGTGAACACAGTGCTGGGCAAGGGTAAGATTTTGGGAGGGGACACGAGCAAGCCAGCCAACCCAGACTGACCAAAGGGGTATTCCACACCATATGACATCAGGTCAGATATAAAACTAAGGGAAGGAGCAGAGGATGGGGGAGGCTTTGGTTGTTTTCCAATGGCCACCCGCTGAGAAGACAACACAAAAGTGTAGGGGCCCTGCTTCTCAGGATGTGAGCTGACCTTGTTGTAAATGGGAAATAGAGACTAGATTTTTCTGCTTTGCTTTTTGCACATGCAAGTTTCTTTTTGCTTGCAGTAAACTGCCTTATCTCAAAACCCATAAGTTGTTCTCACCTTATTTTTCCGCTTTTCCACCTGCCTGGCTGGGAAAAGGGGAGGGGGCAAGACACTGCAGGCCCTTGGCATCCAGCCAAGGTCAACTCATTAAGTGGCCTAAAAGACTTGTGTTTCTAGAAAAAAATAGTATTCAAGGCTTTACAAAGTCGCACAAGAGAACTAAAATGAACAAAAGGTGTGTGTCAGAATTCCTCAACATCTGTGAAGAAGTTCCCCAAATATTCGTATTTCTGCCTAGATTGCAGATTACAAATGAAAGTATGTGTTTTAAAGGCAGAAAGGGACCACCATATTCCTTTAGTTATGACCCTGCATAGTATAGTTTCAGACTTTCATTCAAGAGAATTTTTTTTAGAAAATCATGTAGTCTTAAGACTTCAAATAGTGGAGAAACTAATACCTTTCTATTGCATTAATTTGGATTGTTAACTGGCTCATACCATGAAGGATACATACAATATAAGAAGGACATGGACCTGCTGGAGCAAGTCTAGGGAAGGGCCATGAGGGTGATCAGAGGACTGGAACACCTCTCCTATGAATACAAGCTGAGAGAGTTGAGGTTGTTCAGCCTGAAGAAGAGAAGGCTTTGGGTAGATTTTTAGCGGCCTTCCAGTACCTGAAATGGGGCTATAACAAAGCTGAGAGGGACCTTTTACAAGGGCATGTAGTGATAGGACAAGGGGGAATGGCTTTAAAATGAAAGAGGGTGGGTTTGGATTAGGTATGAGGAAAAAATTCAGTACTATGACAGTGGTGGAACACTGGACTGGGTTGCCCAGAGAAGTTGTAGATACCATATCTCTGGAAGTGTTCAAGGCCAGGTTGGCAACCTGGTCTAGTGGAAAATATCTCTGCTCATGGCAAGAGGTTAGAACTAGATGCTATATGAGGTCCTTTCAATCCAAACCATCCTATAATTCTATGACTCTTACCAAGTGTTGTGGTTTTAAGTAGCCAGAATTTTTTGTTAGCTGGGGGGGGCTGGGAGAGAGACTTCTTTAAGAAGCTGCTGGAGTTTTTCTCTGCTCTAAGTTAGCCCAAGGTCAGCTGACAATGCCTCTGTGATAACATATTTAAGAAGAAGAAGAAAAAAGCTAGGCAGAACATCATGGCCACTTAAGAGAGAGGAGAGGGAGAAGTTTGATCAACACCAAGGTTGGAGAGAGGAGAAAGAGAAAATGNGTGGAGAAGACCCCACGAGGAAAGCTGGGGTGGGACTCTCTCTCTCTTCTGAACAGCAGCAAAGAAAACCTCTGACTGTAACCCCCCCCACACACACACCTGCCTTCCCGAGCTGCTGGGGGAAGGTGAAGGATCTTAAAAGGGAGAGGTGGGGGAAGAAAGGTGTCTGTAACATCTATCAAACTTCTCACTCTTAAACTCTTAAGCTCTGATTGTAGTAGTAGTAGTAGTAGTAGTAGTAGTAGTAGTAGTGAATACTTAATATTTAGTAGTAGTTAATACTTAATATTCTAAGTTAGAGCCTGTTTTGCTTGTGAAATAGTTAATAAACAGTTGCTTGTAATCCTTATGACAAAAGCTGAAGTTTTTTTTTCCTTCTCTGGGAAATTTTGGATCTGTGCGTGGGCTCACAGCATTTAGCCGGAGTCAAACCATAACACCAAGTTAATATTCTCCAGTTTTAATTTCTCATTAGTAGATTGTATTGCCTCTCTGTAATATGACATTTTGACTAAGTGATTCATGAAAAAAAATGAACCTGCACTATGAGAAATCTTCATCCCTTCAGATGGTTACTGACAGGAGTCAAGTCACAGTCAGTGGTCTACAAAAGCTAACAAAAACATTTCTAATATATTCCTGTTCCACATTGTTGTATCTGCTAATTTAATTGTCAGAATTCAATTCCTGGTGATAAAATAGCTTTTCTGTCTTATTTCTTCCTTCTCTTGTACAAGAGTTCTCTTTTTGCCTACTATACAGAATTTCCTTATAGAAAAAAAAAGATAGATTATTAGTGCATCATATTGTCAGCAGATACTGAATATTGCCTTTTGTCAAGATGTTTCTGGGTGATATTTGTCTCTCAGTCTGTAACAGTGCACTAGTAAAGCTTACATAGGATGCACATTATAAGAACGCTTTCTATACAAAGAAGGTAAAAAGGGGATTGTCTATAAAGTGAAGTGAACTAGGATGTTCTCTAATACTACTCACTTTTCCTAGAAACATCTTCTCCCCAGATTATTGCATCCATTAGAGATACAAACAAACAGGTCAGCAAGCATCTTTGCTCGCTTATTATATTGTTCTTAAGTCATCTTGGAAATAGATTCTCTGCCTTAGAAACATCAACCACAGAAACTCATGTAAATATATTATATATGGTTGGGACTCTGTCCCAACCTTCTCTGCCTACCCTATCTTGTATGGGGCACAAGTGTGTCCTTGATGTGCCTCTCGAATACACCTGCCCTGTCATCACACCCTCCCACTGGTACTTAAGTGCTGGAACATGACTTCCTTCACAGCCAGCATCACCTTTCTTCTTCCCACTTTCTTCCCCATCTCCCTGTGCCCTTCCCCACAGCCAACCCTGGCCCAACCCCTCCATACCTTGGCCCCTTTCTACTGAAAGATGTCTTGAATGTACTGGGTCTGCAACCAAAGAGAAATTTAGTTGTCTGGTAGTATGTAGAAACATAAGTAAATGGGTTAAAATAATATCCTATTAATTTTGTCTTATTTATGTTTGGAAAATACCTAGGTTAATTAGAAAAGAAAATCTGCCAGTGATATGCCCTTAGCTGGCAAGGCTGTTCTTCTGCATATCCTCAGGAATAGAAAGCAATTCCACAGAAGGGTAGTTCAGACAAATCCTATCCCTCAAACAGGAATTGCCTTGAAGGTCTAAAGACCAAACAGATTTCTTTAGAAGACAGGTTAACTCTCAAAATACCTAGGAAGATCTTTCAAAAAGTGTATGAGAAACTAAACGTCTGTATTTGGATTACAAATTAAAAATGTGGTTTACTACTCAGTGTAATTTAATTGCTTTGTTACTAGGAGACATCCAGCCATACAAATGTCCTAAAGCACCAGAACTTTTCCATTTGCTGCTAGAGGCCCAGAAACTAGAAAAGAGAATACCAAACTATATTCAACACATAAGCCCCTTTTGGTAAAGGAAAGCCCTTGTTTATATAAATACCCTTTTCTAGCAATTTAAAAGCAGCTGCTAACCACAAGTGTTTTAATTGCCACTGCAGTATTTCAATTACTAATTTCTGCTTTGTTCCTACCTCTCTATGGACATGCTGCAAATTATTATAATTTGTTATGATGGACAGCATCAGAATGACATCTATTAGTGCTTCTACAGTTTAAAAATCCTCATAATGTCTATTAGCAACCCTTGCAGGTGATGACAATGATGGAGGGCAAGTACACCATCCTATATCTACTGTGAGCAGTAATTCAGGCCACTGAGTTCTCAATAATTACTCCTTTTTTTTCATTGTCTGTCTTTTTCCCCTTTTCTTTGTCTCTCCTCCAGACATAAAAATTGAAATATGTAAGCAACTCAGTCATGCTAAAATCCCTGTAATAAGGTTCTGCATTATTTTACTACACTCAAAATTATTTAAAATCTAGGGTTTTACAGATGAGGATCTCCTTATATGCCTAATGATTTTTGGTTCTTTGTTTCAAATATTGAAAGAGAGAAAGTTAAGATTTTAAAAGGTAGCAGGAGGCTTGTGACACAGTGTGTGGCAACACAGAGAAGCATAGGAGAGAGACAGCTTTTCTGCAACCTTAGTGACCCCTGCAAGCTGTAAAAATCAATAAGAGAATCAAACCAATTAAGGGGTACTGAGAAGTTTACAGAGGCTTAAAATGGAACTGAGGGATATAGCCATTGATTTATTGTCATAGAGTGATCCCGAATAATAGATTTATAATTCAGTGTTTGCATTGGATTTTTTTTCTTCTTTAAAGTAATCAAATATGAGATGCTCTTCTGATGCAGGTGTGTTAGGTAATTATCCTTTTGAAAGGTGCTTTTGTCCTCCTCGCTCTTTAAAATACTTGAAGATTCACTTACATAATTTACAGTCATTTGTTTTTTGGCTATCTCTCAGTAGGTGAGAACATTATTTTCACTCTGTTTCTGTGTGGGTGGGAGGAAATGTAAATGTTTTTTAAAAAAACAAAATTGCAATAAATGGGCTTCCTGCTAGCACTTCTTCCTTAGTGATAAATTCTTTAGAGAGCATTCTCCTGAGAGATGTTATGGTTTTGGATCCATGCAGAAGACAGCACCAAACCTTGTTCATCTCCATTGCATATCCATTCTCCTAATGACTTAGCAAGTGTCACATCTCTTCCCTCTTGCTCCCTTACAAGACTCCTTTTTTCTCCTATGTGCCCAAACAAGAAGGTTTCACTCTGAATCAAAGGGAACATTCTGCAGCAAAGCAGGTGTGAGGTTTTCAGGACTCTGTAGTTACAGTGGTACAGGACCAATCACTTAGTGAAGGTGTACTGGTTCAGGGCACCGACTGTCTGATGTTCAGTTCAATAGCACTGCTACAGGGAGATTCCCTCCTCTGGCTTCACACTGCAGAAATTTAATCTCTTTAATTTTGATATTTAATGGATACAGGGTTGAGTGAAAAGGTCCTTCCCCTGGTTTCACAGCTAGCTATGCAGAGGTGCTAGCTGCTTGCAGTCAAGATATCACAGCCATTGCACAAGGCAGGTGCCTCAGTTTGCTTTGAACTACCTCCAGATTTTTGGGAAATGTTCCAGAATTATCTCATGTTTCAGCCTCTCTGCCATCCCTCCTGGGTAATGTACTGCTTGCCCTTTCTCATTTATAGGACAATGGAATGCTCCAGGCAAGTGCAGGTATTCTCCCTAGATGTGAATTGCTCATGGGCAGCCCCCTTGGACCTCCAAACTCAAAGCTGCTGTGGGATGCAGCTGAGCAATTTAGGATCACTTCGGGAACTGAGAGGCTCCATCCTCTGCAAAATGTCCTTCCTTCACTTTGTATTACATTGGAAATGTGTTATTCTACCAAACGGGTAAAATGCAATTGTGTGATCCATGTCTCACTGCCCCCTCTGCTCTTGTATATGACCAGGGGACTCTGTACCTGCACCAAAATGCAATTTCTATTCTGAACTTTTTCTGAGGTCTATTCCTACTGCTACCTTGCCTGTGTCCTTTTTCTTCTCAAACAAACTATTTGTGGTACGCAATTTCTCTGTCTTGCTAACACAGGTGCAGGGGATGTATAGAATAAAACACAGCAAAAGCTGACAACCATGGTACAGGGAGAGGGCTGCGAAGACATTGGAGAACTGAACTAGGATAAAGGTATGGCTGGGTTTTGGAATGAGAAAGAGGAACAGTGAAAGGTCATTAATGCAACTGGTCTGCTGCTGCTGGTATGTGAAAGAGGATGCCAAATGCTTTTGGAAAATATACCACACGTCTTTTGAAAGTAATTGCATCTCTGCCAGCCTTTGCATCTTCCTCCCTCAGTGCCAGCAGTTGCCATGCAGGGTTCTAGGGCTCAGCATGGGCAGTGCAGGGAGCAGGGCCATGGCTGGCTGACAGCCTCACAGCAACCCAGCTCACCTTGTCTTTACAGGTCCTGAAAGTTGCTAAGGACACAGACGGTTCACAAGACCAAACTGGAACTCATGGATGTGGAGAAATCACTCTACTTAATAGTTTTCTCTAAAAATCCATCTAAGCAGCTTGAAGACCCTTAAATTTTGCCAAATACATGAAAATTCTGCTTTGATGGTCTACCAAACACTTGAAATTACTTATGTTATGCATGATGGGAAGTTCTGAAGATTATTTAACCTTTGCAAACACTTTAAAGATAAAAAGTGTCAATTATACGTTACTAGTAGCAGTAGTTACACTCTTACATTGTTCTTTTTACTAGAGAAACAGGTAAGCACTGATGGATTAATTGCCCTTGATTGCACCCCACCACTTTGCATTTACAGTCAGCTGAGATTTGTTTTCTCATCTGTTTGGTGATTTAACTATGTGACTTCCTCAATGACAGACATCATCATAATAAAATTCTGATCCATTTCCCTGGCAAACTTCTTCTTAAATGGCTTCTTCATCATTTACTAAAATACAACCATTCAAAAATAGTCAATTCTTCGATCCCAGTGAAACTGTGCAGCTTCAGCCTTGCTAGCAGCTAAGTGGCACTAATGTTATACTGAATTTGGGAACCAGCTTATTTGCATTGAAGAGCCTCACTGCTCAGGTATAGTCTAGTCTCTGGAAATTGGACAGCAGCTATTGAATGTGGAGACCCATGAGCTTTGTATTTTATAAAGTTTTCTCTCTGAGTGTGCTAGGGCAATAAAAGAGCTATAACAGTTAGTGTACATACCAAGTGGTTTCACAAAATCCTTATCCAGCATTTGGCATCATCCTATTTGTAAAAAGACAAACATATTTGGTCTCTTGCAACATACAAATGAACAAAAGAAAGTAAAATATCCCGTGTTCTCCCAATCACACACACACACACACAAAAGAATTTAAAACACCTCTTGAAATACAAATACACTGCGAAAATAGAGCTATTTCTTGTTAAAACAGTTCAGAGTTAAGGCTTAGTTCAGTGATATTATACAAAATCAATAGGCATAGCATATTTCTGGTGATTAACTATTTACAGTTTTCTGCTAGATACTAATAACAGTATGCATTTTCTAATTAAAATGACAATAGCTATTACTTTAACTGTCTTAACATGACTGATATAGTTTCATATTGGCTAACAATATTCCTCCATTTGTTTCTCACCCATTTATATGCTACCACTTAGTGAAGTGTGACCCTAGCAGATGTGCCTCCAGAACTGAAATGAGGGCACAGAGGCAGCGGAAGCCTTGCAAACCCTTCAGCTAATTGACATTATTGTGCATACAGGAGGATGCAGGGGAACAACAGAGCAGTAGTTTGTTTCTTCACCAGACTTCCACTTCAAAGCCATAGCCATGGCATCTTGCTGAACTAAACTGCCTTTGTCAGGAGACATTCCCCCTGGTTTAGTGTGAACTTTTAAAGATGCAAATTCTTTATTGACAAAAGGATTTTAATCTTTACTATATTTACATGTTTTATTAGAATCAAAGCAATTGTCCTGGGTGAGATTATTAAATTTTACCCTCTTTGGATAAGAGTTTCTTATAAGAGAGAGAGTGTAAGAAAAGTGCTCTCCTCCTTCCACACACACTCCCTCATCCAAAGACCACCTCATAGGAGAAAATGCCAAATAAGATACTTCTTTTTTAAACCAGTATGACACACAATTTTCCAACTTCTTATGTTTACTTTTTTTTCAACTCCTTAAATGCATAACTGGCCTTTGCTTTGCATTAAAAATACATGTGGATGCTGATGCTAAAGTCCAGAGGGATCATTTTCGTTAGGTAGCAGCTCCTCACACAAGTAGTCCCCAGCTCCAAAGGTGAGAGATGGATCTGTGTCTATATCCATGTCCCAGAGTTTGGTGATAGCACCTGGAAAAACAGCTTCTTGACTACACGCCTTGCTTCACTCCAGACATCTAAGCAGACATGCCTCAAGGGTGCCCTGCTGGTGAACTAGCTGGGAAATCATCTAGTCACCTGCAGAGATAACACACTGCCTTTGCTTTTGCTGTGCTGCTTGGGGAAAGGAGCTTAATCCTCAGACTACTTCCTTTCTCCCCAAAAACTTCATGTGTTGCATGTGGCAGGGACAGCAAAGGCCAGGGGTGTAGGCACGGCCTGTGTATGAGACATATAAACATGGATGGGGGCCATGGAGAGGGGTTGGATGGAGCAGTGGTTGGACATGGGGTTTATTTTTTCAACATGACAGCCCTGCAGTAATCCAGGACTAGCTGGCAGCTACAGGGATGCAAAGGTGAGCAGCTGAAGCTCAGCAAACTGAACAGATTTGAAATGAAACCTTTTTTAAGTAGAGAGAGTAACAAGCCATGGAACAAACCATTACAGATCAAGTGTCTTTGATGTCACCACTGGAAAATGTAAACAAATCTTGGGTTTATTTTTGAAATATTTGCCTTTGGACCCCCAGCTGTTGCAGGTGTTAAGACAGGGTAGGTCAGGTGGGAGGGTTCTTTCTCCTTTGCAACATACAACAGTGACCATAGCAGTCTCTTTGTGCCCTTACAATAGATTGATCTGTCAGTACCGTGACACCCATCAGTTACCAGCCATGTTTCAAATAGACCTGTCAATTGCTCATCTGACATCATTTTCCTGACAGGAGAAATGAGTGGATAACAGCTGTATTTGTTAGCAGGAAGAATGGCATAATAGCAGCCATTTGCTGATGAGCAAAGCAGTCAGTGCTGTGTGCCAGATTTCCATGCTGTAGACAGCTGAGAGCCACTTTGGGCAGCCTTCAAACACCCAGGCCTGACCAAAGCACCTGAGATGTGCCTGCAGAGCCCAGATTCTGCTCTGTTTCACCCAAAAGAGAGACATTTTGCAGGCTCTTGGATTGCACTGCATGATAAGTGGTGATGGTTTCCTTAAACTACAGTCTCATGGTCAAGCCACAGTGGTAATGTGGACACACACTCACTATCATGGCACAGAAATGCCGCAGTCCAGGAGAAGACTTGCCTATGATAATAATCAGCTCTGGGTTCTCAAGATGCAGGAAAAAAATCACATCTTATTATTCCCATGGCCAGTAGTGTCACACTTTGATATAGACTTGGGCTTAGTCTTGAGATGATAACAGTATCTGGCTATCTAAATGAGGGACATTTATATTTTTGAATCTCTTGGGCATATGATTTAAGTCAGTTATTTAAAAAGAAAAATACTTACATCTTCAACACTAGAAATGCTGAGACATGTAGAATACTACTTCTAACAACCTGAGAGAAAATGTTGCCTATTAGCAGTTCTTGTCTTCTCTTTAGCAAGGCTAATCTTAGTCCTCATTTGTTTTCCAAATGACATTATTATTCAGTAAATAGAATATGAAGCCAAGGAACAGAAATTGCTCAATTTCTGGCAAAGTTTATTCTCATCTTACTCAATAATCATGATTATAATGATTTTATTCATAACTCACATTAAGTTTTTCCCTATGGTAAAATTAAATGCAATGGGAATTGAATTATCTGTTCCCTAAATGCAAAGCTAAAAGCAATACATCTTGCTCCTACATGACACAACTATATTTATGCTCCAGATAGTCAGTGACTGAATCAGAAATAACTATTCTGATGAACACTAGCATTCAACTCTTCCTTTTCTTTTTATTTAATAGCAGAACAAAATGTCAGTCTAATAAATTAAAGCATGGAAATCTTTATCTATGGAGACACCATAATGTCAGAAAGATTGATACTAAATTGCTAGATGCAGAGTAATCAATGTCATTTGGAAGATCAGAATCCCAAAGTCAAACATGACACTGAACAGATTGATTTGTGTCATTTTATTATAAAATACATGCCATCAATTCTTTACATTTCCACCAGACTGAAGTGGGCCAGCTTGAAGACTAAATTTGGTGTGAACTTTTTGTATCCTGTAAAACCAAAGGCTGGACATAATTTGCTGAGGTTTTAGTCTAGTAAAAATTAAGTTCTTACAATTTGAGGGAATGCTCTGAAAACCAGACACCCAAGGAAAGTACTTGAGCTCTGAGATTAGCAAACAAAAGGTAAAAAAAAAGCATCCTCTTTGTTCACTATTGTCTAGTGAAGGTCTATTGGCCTGTACCAGAACACCTTCTGAGGAAAGCAGGATAACCATACAAAAGCCAAATAGTTTTTCCCTTTGGAAGTGAAACAGATGATTTTTGGATGAGTAAAGCAAGCAGCAGCATGCTCACTTGGGGCTTGACACAATCCTGAACCTGACAAAGGACACAGAGAACAAGAGGTAGGAAAGTCCGCAATGACTCAGATCAAAAACTTGCAACCTTGGAGGTGAGTGACTGATGTGTCTGCAAAAGGCACTGCAATTGTTTTATATTTGCTTGACATTTGTGAAGGGTCAGTCTTCTGGGTTTATACCTGTTACAGCAAACTAAGGAGATTTGAGGGAAGAAAACTTAATAAATCTGCTATGGCTCTATGAGTATAAAAGGTTCTGGAACAACAGTGGTAGCATTTACCTGAGGTATCTGAATTATTTTGGAGAAATGCTCACATACAATTTATGGCTTTGATGTTCAGCAACTCACCAAACCTAAAACAAGTTTGATTATGCTTTAATATTATATATTGCTTTAATCAAGGCTATGGCATGTCCGTGACACAACTCTTGGACATCAAATGTCCTCACCAGCATTTTGAAAGAAAAATTAGTTAAAGGCATGGGATCATTAAGTATCAAGAGGATGTGTATTCCTATCCAGGTGTCATGGTTTAACCGCAGCCAGCTAACAAGCATGACACACTCCTCCACCAGCAGGATCAGGGAGAGAATCAGAATGATAAAAGCCAGGAAACACAGGGGTTGAAATAAAGACAGTTTGATGGGGAAAGCAAAAGCTGAGCACACAAGCAAAGCAAAAAAGGGAATTAGTTCACTGCTTCCCATGTGCAGGCAGGTGTTCAGCCTCTCCAGGAGAGCAGGGCCCTGTCACACATAACAGTGACTTGGGAAGACAAAACCATCACACCAAAGTCCCTCCCCTTCCTTCTTCTTTACCCCAGTTTATATACTGAGCATCATGTCATATGGTGTGGAATATCCCTTTGGTCTATTGGAATCACCTGTCCCATCTGTGTCTCCTACCACCTTCCCATGCACCCCCAGCCCCTTTGCCAGTGTGGCAGTATGAAAAGCAGAAAAGGCCTTGGCTCTGTATAAGCACTGCTCAGCAACAGCAAAAGCATGTCTATATCATCACCACTGTGTTTAACACAAATGTAAAACACAGCCCCATACCAGCCACTGTGAAGAAAATTAACTCTACCCCAGCAAAAACCAGCACACCAGATTCTCAAAATACAAGGATAATACAATAGTAAAAGGAATTCACTGAGACAAAAGCAACACAACTAGGCATTGTGTCTGTGTCACAAAGTGTATTCAGTATGCTGAATTTTCCTAAAGTTTTGCCAGAAAGGTCTTCTTTAGGATTACCTTTTGGTAGCTTGAGAAAATTGATGCTAGTTCCCTAGGGTAATGTGAGACAGGGAGACTTACAAAGACAGCACAAGAGCACATCACCACGTCACCCTGCTCTCCTATCAGTGAACACGGTGGACAAAAGCAGCTCTGGTGAGGTAGATATAGGCTAGTCTGATCTGAAATGTGTAGGGCCAGGAGGCCACACTTAATCCCTAAGGGCTGAAATGCTCAGTATAGGCAAAAGGAAGTTAGGGACCAAAACCATCAAAACCATACTGGGAACTGAAAAGTCCTCCACAAATGACTGCTTAGCTTGCTTAGGACTCTACTTTCTGAATATAAATCTAAGCAAATAATGACATCTAGTTCTTTATTAATTTCTCTGTCTTGTTTCCAGTGGACTAGATGTCAAGAATCCATGTCTGTCTAGTTTATGCTGAATTTATGGCTGAAGGAAAATATGATCAATGTTGAAGCCACATTACTTCAAATAGTAGTGTTAATCACCTAGTTCAACACAGAGCACCATGGAAGCAGCATGTTTAAAAGAAATACAAGGTTTTTGTTGACTTTCTTTCATGTATTTGTATGAATAGGTGTATGTAGTATGTGTAAAAGCTTATATTTATTTATACCTTGTATGCCTGTGGAGTACCAGATAGTACCTTGCAGGAAAGAGTATGTCCTCTTTTTTTGCCACGAATTTACCTCTTGAACAACCCATGGAAGAATGTTAAGATTTACAAAGCTATTACAACTGACATATTAAATTTCATGGGCATATGTATTTTAATTGATAACCATAAAAGCAGTGCAGTAAAGGTTATCTTGTAACTATACTTGGAAATCGCTTTCATAACATTACTTAATTCCTCTAGAAGTTATCTTTAATCAAAGAAACTCTCTGCTGATATTATTACACATGTATTTTCCCTGAAAGTGACCCTATTTTGTCTTATTGGGACTTATGCATGATCCAGCAAGAACGGGAACTCATTTACTTTCCACAGATCCTTTTACTTCATATACCTTGCATAGATTTTCTATCCCCAAATAGACCAATGCAAGAATGTAACCACTTGCTATGATACACTGAAATCCCTGCTTGAAAGATGGCTGGCATGTAATGGTGTCCTCAAGCAGCTGACTACAAACCATTAAAAAATTGTGACAGAAGGCTGATTTTTTTTCCTCCTGTTTTTGTAAAATATTTTGCAGAAGAAACGTGTGTTGACAGAAGATCAAAATAATATTGTAGTGTTGCTTACTACATATAACATAGAATTGTTTTCATCATTAAAAATTGAAGAAAATAAACACTCTATGGCTTTCAACACTGGGTCATGTCTCTCCCCGGTTGCAGGTGGACAGCCCACGTTTCTCCAACCATGGCACAGTTTGACCCCTTGTGCTGTCAGGAATCCACAGCCTGAAGAACTGTATTGTGAGAAACAGCAATTTAAAAATCTCCCTAGGCTGTATAAGTGCATCCCTATTTCAGGGAAACATAACAGCTTGGAAGGTGATTTGACTGGCAGCTTTGTTGTTTCAGTCTCTGTTTTCCCTCCACCCTTATTAAAACTTACTGGCTGTTCAGCTGTGGGGAGGCAGGGGCATATGAAGGCTGTAGGGATGTCTGTAAGGGTGTCTGTAGTGGGCTCTGTAGTGGTGGCTGTGGGAGTGTCTGTAAAGGTGACACTTTTTTCTTTTTTCAACATGGCAGTTACCATGTTAGTTAAATAACACATCCAGTTGTTAACAATGAACAAATGTGTGTTAGGGATTGTATCCATATTGCACATGAAAGCACAAGTGTTAGAATTATTTTCAAAAATGAGAAGTCCTGGTTTATGAGCCATCAGACTATACTAGTGACACCTAATTACAAATGCATGTGAAAAAAGCATAATGAAGGGTCAGTGACAAAAGTTATGGAGCGAATATGGACAAATCAAACTGCAACAGCTTGCTAAGATCAGATGATTTCCAGCCAGCATCGGCATACACGGGGTACTGTATTTAGATATCTAAACTTTGTTTGACAAGTCATTTACTAATGGGCTTGTGAAGTAGTTCAGCTGTCAGGGAGGAAGGAAGATGGCCCTAGGCTGAACAAGTTCATTGGTTTAAAGGTATCAAGAAGGGGGTGAGAATAAATGGTCAGTTTCAACAGCAGAGGTTGTTACCAGTGGGCTCTGAGTGGTGCAGTATAATCACTGACAATCTGGACAAAGGATAAGCATGAGGAGGACATGGTCTGTTGATGAAACAGAGTCATTCAGGAGGAAAAAGACAAGGGCTGATTGTTAAAAGCAGCAGAACAATCTGCAAATCATGAGAAACTGGAAAAAAATTGGAAATGAGGTTAAATGCAGATAAATGTAAAGCACAATGAAAACTTGTTTGAACTGATTTCAGCAAAAATTTGGACCGTAAGTATCCTATTAAAACTGTCAGCTCAAAGTTCAGCAGTCAGAGAAATGAACGAGACATTTCAGGAGTTATAGAAAAGGAACAGAGAACAAAATAGAGAACATGAGGTGTAGTCCTGATATCCTGGACTCCGACAGTTGTACCTCTGTAGAAATGCATGATGTGTTTGAATTTGATTTGTTTATGTAGTTCTGGTCCTCAGATTTCAGCCCACAGGGGACATTGTGCAACTGGAAGAAGTTCAGAGGAAGGGAAATAGATGGTTATTGATACAGTGCAGCTTCCATTAAAGCATTGATTAATTACATAGGATGCATTTGCTTAACAATAAATGAAAAGGGTACTCTATAAAAGCATGAGTGACTTGGACAAGATGCACACAGTAGAAAGGAAAGAGTAGATAGACTTGCTAATTAAAATTCATAGGCCCCAAGCAAATCAAACAAGATGGGTTTTTTTCCCATGGTGTACAGTAAAACTGTTATTCCTAGCTGCATAATTGGAACTAGTAAGTGTTGTTTCCATGGGACTGATGAGACAAATTCCACAAAGAAAAATCTACTGATAAAAATTAAATATAAAGTTATTTGTGTCTCAAGAAGTTTCTGAGGTGTAAATTTTCAGAGTCAGAAATGGTAGAGCCAGGAGACCTCATTGCCAGCTTGCCCTGTGCTTTTACTGCTCTCTAGCTACTGGGCACTGCTCAGGGCAAAGTCTTAGGCAGCCTGTGGTTGTGGTCTGGCCACTATTACCACTCTTGTTGGAAAAAGTGTTGAACAATAGATACACTTTCAACATTTTACAATAATTATTTAAATATAAATATTTAATAAATAATTAATAAGAAAATAATTGAAAAAATAATAAACTGACAAATGTCTTACAGTGCAGAAATGGATCCCATGGTACCTGCTGTCCTGCTAGAGTCTGCCTGGGAGATACATTTCTATATGTTTTGTCCATCTATTTTAAACTTGAAAATTTTCATCAATGACCAGTCTGACAAAGCAGGGACTTTCTGTGAAGTTAACTTGCACTGTTCAGCCTGATGAGGCGGTCAAAACTGGTATTTTTTAATTGATGCAGCTCTACAACTATGCTCTGCCAGTCCAGAACAGATTGGAGGCTGGAGGACCACCAGGCTCATATTAATTTACCAGCTAGGATAAATAAAATTTTTTGCTTATATAAGATAACCAAACTAAATCATTGCTGGCCTTTATGCTACTGTTTGCAGAAAGTGTGCTGGGGCTTTGTGATTCTTCTGTTATTTCTTAGGATTGATTTAGATTAATCAGAAAGCTCCTGAAACCTTTACATAGTATTAAAGAGATCATGCCATTTCATCAGCACCTTTAGTCCCAAATTTTTTGACTGCATAACAAGTATATATCCTTTCCCCCTCTGGGAACTGCACTTTCAGTGAATTAAATACATGGAGGCTGAAAGGCTCAGGAAAGTAGAGATGTATTAGAGGAGAAAACAAAACGAACACAATTGAGTTCCTGCTAAGTGACTTCAGAAGCATATAATCTCCCTTTGGTCCCTGGTTAAAAGCCAGGCAGCCTTGGTGAAAACACCTCTGACCCAAAAAAGGAACCTGCACACAGTGAAAAATCTGTTATACAGAAAGAAAGGAAGCATTGCAACATGTGTTTTGGGGGGAAAATATGTGGATTAAATATGAAGAAACAAGTGTTTTCCCAAGGCTGATATTTTTACTCATCTTTTGGGACCACATACCATGTGGTATTATTTAGTACATATGTTAGCTCACAGTTTTTGTGGGTTCAAAAATCCTATAGAAACATATCCTACTAAATTCTTATGTTAAATTCTTAAACATTCGCAGTTGTTTTCATGGTATAATGTCTTCTTTAAGGGTTTGTGCTTGACTAAAGCTTTCTCCTTCAAAAACCAGACATTGAGAAAACAGCATTGCCAAGAGATCCTAATCAAGATTTAGAAGTCTGTTGCTATGGAAATAGCCATGGCATTGTGTGTTCAGTATGACTTCTGCTGTGTTAAAAAGCAGGTTGAAAAAACCAGGAAATTCTGTCCTGAGTAAAATAAAATGACAGAATAAACCAGTTGAGTGAATTATATCAGTGATACATTAATGGTGAAAATTTAGCTTTTATGAATCATGCTTTCATCAACTCATTTTTACCTTCAAGCAGAGGGACTTCCTCCCCCCAGGCAGGGTGACTGCAGCAGAGAGGAATTATTTGCCCCCAGGGATCCAAAATGAGTTCACTACTTTCCTAAGTTTATGTTTAGTTGTGTTTGCATCTGCTCTCAGTCAGCAGTGCTGACACCAAGGGCTGAGAAATCATGACTTAACTGCAAAAAAATTAGAAGATTTTGGGGAGCAAAGGCTCCCTGCTCCATGGGAGTGTGTGCTCGTGGGCTGCAGTCAGAGCTATTGATTATTCTCATGAACTGGCAGGGCCCCATAAAATCTCAGCCCCGCAGAATCTCAGCTCTGCAGAAAGCCTATAACAGTTTATTCTACATACCAAATTAATCAAGATACACTGTCCAGGTATCATTTCTATCCCACCGAACTCCAAGACATAGTAGAACCTGCATCTCCAGCCTGCCCATCTGACAAGCCCCCTGCACCAGTTCTGTCCTTTCAGCTCCACCACATCCCCATCCATTAACTTAATTTTGACCTTTTAATATTCAACTGCTATGCCACTTAAATTGATGCAAAGGCATCATGCTACACTGCAAAAATTGACCATAAGTTCAGGAACAGCAAGGTCTAATCCTAAATCTATTGTAATATCAATTCTTGAGACTATGATAGCCCTCTTTTTGTTTAGTTTGACCTTTAGTTAAAAGATTCTTAAAGTTGAAGATACAAAGTGTCATTTGTGCCTGGAGACTTACTGTGCTTGGAGATGAATAAAGGTGATTTGTCCTATTCTGAATCAGGGTGCTTTCCATTCTAGGTAGATCTCATCACTTTGACAATGCCCAAGAATGTGGAGTCAGTTTAAAGATGAAAGCTCAGGTTGTGGAACAGGAGCTGGGTGGCTCCTGCCAAGCATGATGCATAGATGCACACCCATTTTGGGGCTGTTCATGTACATATGGAGATTGTGGGTACAATGGTCACTGAATTCTTTACAGAAATGGCTTTATAGCAGTTGACATGCTGTGCAGGGTTGCCTTGTGCATGTATAGCTCAGCTGTATGTACAATGTGAAAACATTGCTTTTCTCAGTCCCCTGCATCTGAGTATCTGATTTTAGATCTGGGCAATCATCTGAATCCTGCAAAATTTTCCTGGTAAACTATACACTTTCAGAGAAATATGTGATAGTTGATGTACAACATGGAAAAGCCCATATTATACAAGGTGCCTAAACCTAGTGCTGGCAGATGGATCTTGAAAGTCCTTGGCCTTTCTATTATGAATCCATGCCTTAACATCCAGGTGATCAAGAGCAGTTCCTTGTAAGCCATCTTATGCCAATGGTAACTACAGTAGGACTACTTTTAAAAATGAGAGCAAAATTATCTAGTTATCTCAACTGAAATTTGTACCTTTCAATTTAACCTGATATGGCCTGAGGAGGAAGAAAGGAACAGGAAGAGTTAAGTGCAATGTTGGTAGAAGGACATGCTCTAAAAGCCTGATTATCCAGATGGAACAGATAAATCTGTTACTCTTTCTCTAAATATCAACACTGCATAATTAGCAGCTGCTAAAATAATGGAAGCCAATTGAAGAAAAACATGGTATGCTCTACATTCATTTATTAAATACCTTATGTTTCCAAACAGAGCTTTCCGTATTTGCTGCAAAAGTCTGTAGCTTCATGCTTTACACAACTGAGCAAAAATGACAGCACTGAAATGACCTATTACTATTTCCATCAGGAAGATATAGGGAACTAGTCTGTGTCTTTGAGGCAAAAATATATATTCATCAAATTGAAAAGCTTTAAAAAGCAGCACTATCTAAGATATCAGCATCCTGTCTCCCTTGGAGACAGCTAAACCCCATATTTATCTAAATTATCTTGGTAATATGACAGAGTGATTGCTCACTAATGGTCAGTAACAGTTTTCTTTGTCATTTTCCTAGTCATTACCTCCTCAGAATGAACTCCAGAATAAACTGCTGATGCCTCGTGACTAGAATATAAAGCGTACCATCACAACAGAGACCATTTCTATTAAACTCATGAACCCATACATTGGACTTCTGACATTTTAATTTATGAAAAATAATACCCGCCTACTACAAACTCTGATGAGCACAGAGATATTTTATGCTTAAAAGAGAAGTAAAATAGTATTTATTTTACACAGCTGTCTTCTATTTTCTTCCTTTTCTCCCCACAGCTATTCATGCACAGGAGCCACATTCTCTGTGAAAGTGAAGAGCACTGTTGAAAGCAGACTAGTTTTGTATGTATTGTAGGTACTGTATTTCATGACCCGTTCAGCTGAATTTTTTAATTTGGATGTTTAAGTCTATTTGCCCTTTTTCAGGAGTTGGAGAGAATCACTGATTACACAGTCTGCCTGAATCTCATTTCCCCTGCTGAGTCTGAGAAAAGCCCTCACAAAAGGTTTGTGCACGTGGCAGCTGCTTATTGACTCCTTTTCCTCTCAAAGAGTGGAAATTTTCAATGCTCTGATCCATTGTCTTTATTTCAAATTAAATGGAGCTGATTTGTTGAGCTGCCAAGATGGATGAGACAAAAAACTCAATCAGAAGTATAAAAAGAGCCAAAGTGCTGCCATGTGAAGCTGCATGAAAACAGTAGAACAAACAGTATTAGGCTGACCATAAAGGAGTATCATACCTTCCCCACTGCCACACCAAACAGGTTCATACTGATCCTTCAGGGAGTCCTAAAGACTGAAGCCCTTGGAAAATGCTATGGAGCTTCTACACTGCATTGTCTGACCTTCTTTTCTACAAGAGGATATCCTGTCTGTTTACTGGGCAAATGGACATTGGCAAAATGGGCAGCCACAGATTGACAGAGGTCCTTCCTCCTGTGAGCTGTCAAGGGCTCTTCCAACCTTGCAAAAAACACATATAAGCTATACACACAAAAAGCTATCAATACTTTTTTTAAGCTCTGCTATAGTTAAGAGGGAGGAGAGAATNTACAAAAAGCTATCAACTTTTTGTATAGAGCTGTATTTGTTACTTTTTGTAACAGAGCTATTTTTAAGCTCTGTTATAGTTAAGAGGGAGGAGAGAATCCCAACACACTCTGATGCCTGAGAAAGTGAGGTCCACCTGAAAATGCTGATATTTCTAAATCATTAGGACACAAGGAATCAAAGATATCAAATTTCTCTTATAACAGGCTAACAAGCTACATAACTTCCCTTGTTTTAAAGAAAATTCCATGTATCTTTGCTAGCCTAGCTTGACCATGGAGTTCAGGTCAGGACCATGGAGGAGTTCAGGTCAGCTTGATCATGAGTTCAGGTCAGATTGTTGGGAGTTCATGACCATGGAGTTCAGGTCATGCCCTCAGTTAAGCTAATCTGCAGGTGCACAGTTTACTAAAGAAAAACAGGGTGCAGAGGCTCCTGAGGTGCCTTTCATAGCTGACTCACAAGAATAGGCTCTGGTTATTTGGATGCATTCAAGTTCTCTCAAAAAGTGTCATCTGGCAGCATCATGAACCCTGTGCCACTGGAGAACTGGAGCAGACAGCTCAGAAAGGAGCAGCCCTTAGCTGAGCTTCTCTGCTGAGCTGCGTCCCAGGGCTGGGCAATGCTCCTCTCACCAAGGTTTTTGCTTGCTTATGAAAGTGGATGATGCAAACCACTTGCTGCCAGAAGCTTTCAGGCACAACTTTCCAAGTGATACAGATGTATTCTTTCCTTTTCAAAGGAAGGGGAAAAGACATAAAGCTGAAGTCTGACTGTAATCAGACTTTTGGAGTCCAGGCTGCCTCATTCCTATTGCCTTTCCTGGAACACAGTGGTGAAAATTTGCATATTTCTGTGTCTCTGCAAACATTAGATCTCCTTGGCAGGCAATGTATTTACCTGAGAGGACAATGAAGGACTGGCACAGAAAAGAAACTTTTTTCCCTGCCAAAGTGTTCATGCATATCTATTCAAATTCTGTTTTCTTATTTTCAAAAAGCCATCTACCATCTGAATGTGATGAGTCTCCTTGAGGGCTAAGAAACAAAATGCTGCATCTGTTCCACATGCAGAATGGGCCATGAGGATACAGCTAGGAAGTCATCCTGAGCCATATGAGTCCTGTCCCCAAGGAGTGGGGGAGTTATACCTTCAGCATATACAGGAAGAATTCCCACTACATCCATGGGTTAGCATGGATTTGTTATCTATTATTCTGAAATGACATGAATTCCTACATTTTCTAGATGTAGGGTAAGAAACGCAAGAAGAACCTGAGAGTGTAAGACCCAACAGGCTGAGCTTGACAAAAGCTCAGGTTAGCTCATTATTGTATCTCCAGTGCCCACCACTGGATGGGTATCCACATTTAGCATTTTGTGGCAGCAACTGATTCCACAGTTTAATTATGGATTCTGTGGCAAATTGCTTCATCTTTCAAGACTTGCTGAAAATGTCATTTAATGCCCTTTAGTTGCTACATGTGAGAAATAGTCACTAACTTTTCACCTTCTCTATATATCTCTCTCTCAAGTTAAGAGCTTTAACCTGATCTAATACGGAACATATTCCCATAGAAAAGATTTGAATGTTAAATGACTAATTTGTAAATCAAGTAACTTAATGAAATGTTTTTAAATAAAGCTAATACACCGAAGAAGAATAACAATTTGAAGATGAAGATAGCACTGAGATGGGTAAGATTATTTTCACTGCTTAATTTTCTGCTCTTGGGACAAATTAAACACTCAAAGATTTGAAATTATATATATTGCAATAAAGAAGCAGTAAAGATATCAGCAGGAACTACCTAAGTATGTATGGGAGAGGTGAGAGGAGGCAGGAGGAAAGGGAGAAGGAGTATTATAGAAAATTCCCTCCCCAAAATAATTTGAATGCAATATGAAATTAATCTATTCTATATATTTCCCACTCTAATGAGCTATTTTTGCTTCAGACTGCCAATCAATTCTGTTGACAAACAATCCAAACCTTCAAATGTCTTGCATCACTCTCTTGCATGAACTAAAATTTCTACTTAAATGTAACAGAGTGTTAGGGAAAGATATTGAAAAATGTTGCTAAATTTATCAACTAGAAAAGTATCAAGGGCTAATTTATAAGAAAATAATTTAATTCTCCAAGCTGATTTAGTCTCTCTATCTTTCATGACTGTGTCTGAGAACTTGGCAGGGTACATAAGCAAAATAGCTCTTTTCAAAATGTGCAGTAGATCTGCACACAGATGTTTTGACCCTTAAGGAGATTTTAGTCCAGGTTTGCATAATCCTGAACCCAAGATTCCAGGTGGCCCTGAATGAGTAGAAAAACGAGGTACAGGAAATAGTTATACATCAAAGAAACACCACTCTGCCAACTTGGCAAAAGGCGAAATCCAGCCCCATGCCCTTCTGTTGTGACACCAGGGTGCCAGACGGGATATCCACTCAGGAATGGAAGGCTGGGGGTACCTCAGGGCATTCCCTCTGGCAGTGAGAGCACACCATAATCGCTGCTGATCACATGTGGGGTGCTTTCCTTGCCAGCATGGCCTCTGAAGAAGACAAAAGATATCTTAACTTTCAGTATTATTATTATGGATGTATTTGCAGGGAAACTGAATTTTTAGGAAAAGAAGTTTTGGTATTTTGGAATTGAATGGGAGACCTTTTTGACCTTAAATGACATGCACAATTCTCTAATCCTCTCAGAGGCAGCCTCGTTGTGTCACATGAACCATTCAGAGGAACTCCAGGCCACTCTAAAATCAGGAGGCATATGATTAGCATTAAATCAAAAAGCATTTTAATCCTGCCGCAAGATTAAAAGGGTGCTGAAAAACAAAGTGGTGCTCCTGTTTCCCTCTGAACAAAGTATGTCATTCACTAATGAAGCTCTGGAGAAGAAATATCTGCACATTGGGATGGATGTGTGTGTGGCTAGAGAATGTTTCAACTTTTATACAGCCAGCTGTTAACTGCAGGGCAGTTGCTCCAAATCTGCATTGGTATCACTGAGAGCAGATCCTGGTCTCCAGCCATCAGAACTTGCTCAGTTCTCAAATGGCTTATCTGTAGCTCCCTAATAGAGAGGCTTACAAATAAGTGGCTCAGCTTGGTAAAAGCCACTTTATAAGCTGCCTGCTAAAATACAAAGCTTCCTTCTTTGATTAAAAGGTACTAAATTTATGGGAAGACAGCAGTGGTACACCTTCCTGATGCCTAGACAATTTATGAGAGCATGGAAGCCAATAAAAATGTATAGGTTGAGTCAAAAGCTTTTTGGTGGAACTGAAAAATAGGCTTTTAGATATTTGTAAATGACGAGCTATTTTCTGGACCTAGAGACAAAAACTGAGCACTTTCAAAAATCTCTCCATACCTACAAATTGTGAACACAGGGCTGAAGTTACCCTATTTAATTATGACAACTGGCTGACCATCAACAGCCTAGGATATCTCTTGGTTCAGTAAGATCAAAAGTGCTCTAAAGGTGACTATTTCTTTAGGTAAGACTGAAGGATCCTGGGTCATGAGGCTTTTATTTTTTACAATCCATAGAAATACCTGAAGCTCCTAAATAGGCTGAAAAAATAAGGAGGTATTACTGCCATGTTGCCATTCCTTTGTTACTTTATGTGTTTAATTTGGCCTTGATCCAAAACTGAATAGGGATTTGCCCTTATTATCTCTCAGTTTGTGCACTATCTACAATACCTGTCATAGTAAGAAAATGCAGAGTGCTGTGTTAAGATGGAGTACTTATATTTATTCTCCTATCCATTTTTCATAGTTCATGGCAAATTTTCACTCTGTCTAGTGGAAATTACAGTATATTAATGGAAGATGATAACTCAAAGTCTTGCAAGAGAGGAGACAGAAAAATCAAAGTGAAACTTGCATATTTAACATCCATATTATAATAATACCAGAGCATTTTTTTTTTAACACATTCCATTAACTTGCTTTGGATTTTCCATGTTACTTGCTTCGGATTCTTGGACTTAAAAAAACATCTTAACCAGCACTTGATGGAAAATGTGCTGCAAGAGGAGCCCTGGTGCTATGGTAACAGAGCTGCATGCCTGTGTGACCCTCACTGATGTGAGGGCCATGGAATACCAGCTTTGCTCCCAACAAGTTCAACTGGAAAAGCCTCCGTCACTTCAAGCATCATGAAATCACTTCTTCTGTTTCTATATCAATGTAGGGTAGTCTTTCTCTAGATAATTTCCCTTTAAGATAAAATTTTAAGGGAGCATGTGTATCAATGGGTCTGTTAAATTGACTTCTTTGGAAATACCTCCTTTATTCAGGGTTGAACACCCAGATACCTACTTCTGCTTCAGTTGTATCTTGCATTTATTCATGGTTCTATTACTCTACTTTTTAAGTAATCCATGAGATGTAAGGAACTAAATGTACATACCAAAGATCTGAAGAAGACGTACACCTCTTGTCCTGTATTTACCAAGTGGTCAGTGGCCTTGCAACTCTGCACTTTAGAGGTCTGATTTCAGGCCCCATAATAGGTGTGTACAGGCATATAGCAATCCTTCATATTAATCTTCTGTGACCATTAGTCATTTCTGAAAATGTGAGCTACTGACTGCATGCACAGAAGTGCTTGTGGAATCAGGGTCCAGTGGTGATTGACAACAAGTATCTTCTGAACAGCTCTCAAATCCCTAAGGAGATTGCCTTACTTGAACTATAAACCTCTTCAATGATTTCTTAATCTGCACTTACTTTCAGACTCTGAGACAGTTTTACTGAAAACAAACAAACGGAAGTTGCTAATTTAAAATTGATTGCAAATGCAGCAGTACAACTAATTATGCCTAATGTCATAACTCGATAAATGGGTCACAGCAGAAAAGGAGAAGTGTATCTGGAAGCTCAATGTTTGAAGGGTATGTGTGAGGTAGACTTACTCTTAACTATAGGAGTTTAATTCGGCCGCTGTGTTCCCAAAACCTTAGGGAAGGGATTGCCATTTCTTCCTAACTTCTGTATCCCATGGAGAAGGATGCTGTAAGTAGAGACCAAGCCCACCCAATATGGGGGGCCTCACGCCCTGCTTTGACTGCCTGGGGAGATCTGAGGGACCACAGGCTCCTCCAGGCCATGGCAGGAGGGGGATTTCCCCTTCCACCAGCATAAATACCCAGAGGGATATGGTGGTGCATTAATGCCCCGTGGGTTCAGTCAGAATGGGTCTTTTGTGAGGGCTGTGTGCTAATTAAGGCACTTTGTCAGGGCTGCAGGACTTGCTCAGCTGGGAGGGATCAGACTCCAGATCCGCATTTTAGGAGAACCCACCAGAACAAGGATGCACAAGGATGCATTGATGAAAGAACTTTTTTGTCAGTGTGATCTCCTGCACAGGAGCCTTCAAGCCATGTAGCCCAAAGAAGCCTGTGGAGGATGACACCTGACTGAGGACATCCACTGCCTGAGGCAGCTGGGGCCCTGTTCCCAACCTGGAGTGGTTCTCATCCATTCGTGTTACCATGCAGGCTGGGCAGCTGGAATCAGAGGTCCAGCAGAAGTGAGGAGGGGATAAAGCACAACTTTATTGTTGCTTTAACACACCTTGTTAAAGTGAAACAGCCTTATGATTTTAAAATTGCTCAAGAGCAAGACTGCTTTCATCTTTTACCAGGCAAGATAATGGTTGTGGTGCTCATTTTTCCCCTTTAAAAGAAGACAAATGGAGACTGCAAATAACAATTTGGCCCTTAAAAAAATGAAGACAAAAATATAACAGCTGTACTGAACAGCACTTCAGTAAAGATCTCCAGGTACATGAAAATCAGCCCCAGTGTGAGATTGGAGACAGTAAAGAAACAGGATTAATCTCCTTCAGAGATACTTTTCTTTTAAGGAAATTAATCTCTTTTTGTTTGCGAATTGTTCCTCAGAAAGTTTTGCCCAGGCCTACATGCAGCTGTTGTACTCAGTGTCATGACAGCAATTTCCTCAGAAATGAAGCATAGTTTGAGAACAAGTGTTTACACATTCAATATGCAACACAGTGAGTATCAATGCAGAGGTGCACAACAACAACAGGATGTTGCTCATGCAACTTCCTTAATGTGTTTTTGCATGTTGTTAATGAACAAAGTTTGGGATCCAAGAGCCTGGTGGAACTTCTCATTTGATAAAAATTAAGCAAGTGGAAGGAGTATAGCAAGAAGTGGGACCATGTCAAGATAAGAATATTATAGGGCATCTTGAAGATATTTGTAATGACTTTCATCCTGCTCATGTTCATGGCTGGATGCAACCCTAGCTGTTCTCTTACATCTCTCCAGGTTCCTCCTGCTGTTCTCAGGCAGCCATCGCTCTCAGGGCTCTCAGGAGTGGAAACCCAGAGCAGTCATTGCAGGGAGGACCACAGAGCTACTTCAAAAAGTCACTTAGAGAAGGAGCAGCTGAGAGCAAGTTCCCATCAGTCACATGCGTGTCTGATGTTCTGATCTAAAAATAAACCTGTGCAGTCCGTGAGACGTGACAGTCCATGACAGCCTCCACCTTGCCTGTGTCCTCACAAGATGTGGAACAGAGCAGCTACAGAGGATCACCTGAGATGACCAGAGTAAGCTTGTCTACGCCCACATGAGTAAAATAAGTAGCTACTGAAAAATGAAGGCAGATCCTTGTGTGGGTGTATGACGGTGTGACGGTTCAATGCAAATGGTTGTCTAGACAGCAACCTAAGACAAATCAATACCTGTAATAAGGCTCATCATGCTCCAACAGCTACTGCAATCTGCATAGAAAGACTCGTTCTGGACAAAGAGGAACTGTGTGTTCCTGAGGAAGAAGGCACTTAAGAATAAATTCTCATTAAGTGAAAATTATTTGCTGATGAAAGATTAAGGCAGTTGGCAACAAGACAAAAGATAGGTGTATGGCAGGGAAGGAGCACATAATGCTTCCTAATAAGTTCAGCTGTTTGTGGTGGTGATGTGCAGTGTAAACAGCAGAAAATATTGCAGCTTTGCTTTCAAGCACAGCTACTTTTTATTTCCTTTGTAAGACTTTGATCAATTTTCCTACAGTAGAGAGGCAAGATAGATCTACTGGAAAACAGCCGGAAAGACTATTTTTCTCTCTTTAATTAAATATTATAAAGAAGTATGTTTCTGAGAGAAAAATGTCCTCCTATCGTAGTGTGGATTTTTTTTTCCCCAAATGTGGGGACTATTAGAGATAAGACTATTAGACTATTAGAGATAAGAGGCCCTATGATTTCCCATATAGATCTGATGAAATAGTTTTTTATTTACATTTCAAAGGAAGACTTGAACGGGTAAAATATGCAAGAAAAGAAGACAGATGGAAAAAAAAGAAACTAAAGTTAGAAAAACATCATACAGCTACAAATACCTCCTGGACTTACCCTGGAAAGAAGAGCGTTCACGTTGCACTTTAGCTTTATGCCTGACAAAGAGCAAACCAAATTTTGACCATTTCACCGTGGAACAAGAACATGCATTGTGTGTTTGGGACTAAGGGGGAGGGTTTCAAATGCTTTTATTACTGAGTATTGGCTTCACACCACTTGTTAATGCCTTTTTACAAGTGCCTCTGGCAAATAACTCTTCCTTGACAAACCAAAGGAATACTAGACCCAAGCGGACAGAGCCTGACTCCCATCCATGTCCATGTGTCCTTGGGAAGCTGGATCTGATGTCCCTCAGGACCTTGCTGAATTGATCACCTCTGGCACTGTGCTCCTGCGTTCAGTGGAACTCTGCACTGAGATTTCAGGGGATGCTGGCACAGAGGAAAAATTTGCATTCCCTCTGCCTGCTCTTGCCACAACTGAATAACGGAAACCCACAGTGGGGAGGGTGTCTGTCTGCGATGCTCTGCCTCCTGCCACCTGATCTCCCAGCCATTCAGTCCTTCACTGTGCTTTCCAGCCAGCAGCAGCCAGGAGCCAGCAAGCCCCAGCTGGAAAGGGAATAGCCTGGCTGAGACTGAGTGAGTACAATTATTTAAATGGAGAAAGTGGGACAGTTGTCAATGGAAAGGAAATTAGTTGGAATCTAAATCTAACAAAAAGAAACTATCCAGATTACCGACACTGTAAATTGGATTAAAATTAAGTCCTACGGAAAAATCAATGGAAAGCGATAAGGAAGCAAGTAAAAATGACAGCAGAAAGAGGCAGATGCTCTCTGAGAGCTTATTCAAGAGAACCAGTCAGAAGTAGAAAAGAAAATTTAATTGAGCCAGTCTAAATCTAAATGGTAGAAAAATAAAGGGAAATTGGAAGAGATTAGAGATAAAGTGCAAGGAAAATATTTTTAAGAAGGCTATAAATTAGTACAGAAAACAGAAAATGTTGGGAAAATTTGAGAAAAGAAAAAGGCAATTTTAATTATGTTTTAGAGCAAGTGAAATTAAGTGCCTGAGAGTAGGGGTTTTTATAAGATGCATTTGTTTACATAGAAGTAGACTTTGATTGACATGCAGATGTTGTTTTTCTGAAAACAGGCTGATTTTTTTTAACCTATATATGTAATTACAAAGCCTCTGAAATGCATGTGTTCTCATTCCATGCTCTGAAAACCACTCTTTTTTTCTCTCTCTCTTTTCCTTTCTGTTCATCCCTTACAGAGGTGCTGTTCCAGGTTGTGGGCAGCTGGAGCTGACTGCGTTCTGCCAGCCTCCTCCACTAGGCTGGGGCACAGGGAGCCTGTCCCAGGACGAGTGAGCCTCTCCTAAGGTGAAAGGCTTTATCTTTCCTTGGCTACTTACCACTGGATGTCACTGTTGTTTCATGAAAGACAAAAATCTTACTGTGATCTTTTTGACAGATAATGTTTGGTAAATAAATACATGTGTGTATTTATATTCTCTTCCCTGCAACTTTTCTGCACAAGGATTGCAACTTCCTAGCTCTCATTCACATTTGCAATGACTGTTTTACAGCAACTGTGTTTATGGGTCCTTTTGTGGTACTTTAAGAGGCATCTTTTCTGTAAAGGATTGCTTTCTGTTGTGGTAGATGTGAAGTGTGACAGAGCTGCCACAATAAATTTCAATTTTTATTTGTGTTGGGGTTTTTTTTTTTGCTTCCATTTGTTTTATTTCTTGGAAAATATTTAAACTCACCTCATCTGGACTGATTGCAGCTGTGTTGGGGTGGAGGAGTGAGCTGCCTGCAGAACTGCAGCATCCACTGGTGTCTGTGCAGCCCAGAGAGCAGGGCACTGCCAAGGCAGCACTGCCCACAAATCAGGATTACCCTGGAGGTGTCTGCTTCCCTTCACTGTCACAGAGCAGTGTGCAGAGACTGCCCCTAAATCAGGCATCTCCTGTACTAAGAGTGAGTGAGAAATTTGGACCCTATTTTTAATAAAGGAAAAAGCTTTTTCTTCCCTCCCCATCAGTCGCCTGAGGTGGTATTTATCCATCCAAATGAAGACAAATAACTCTCTTTAAAGTCAGTGGAGAGGAACAGGCAGTTCCAGGAAAGCGATTCATCCCATCTGAAAGAACACTTCTAGCAGTTAGGTCAGGTAGGTAAAGGCTTACAGGCACCTATTTCTGCCAAGTAACACTGGAGGAGCAGTGACCACACAAGAAGAATCCCACCCATTTTTCCTGGTATAGGCACCTCTACTGCAGGATTGTTTTTGAAAAACAAGCTCAACTATCTCCCCTCCCCAGGGACTGAGTGTGAGTCAAGAGAGCCCCTGATAGGCCCCATTGAAAACACATCAGGAACTGATCCAACAATTTGGTAGTATGGACAGTGGCACTGATGTGTCCAATGAGGCTTCTGGTACCATTTTATTGTCAGTGCTGCAGCCTGGGTGGACAAAAGTGTATTTCTGTCAGTGGCAGTACATAGACTTCAGTTTCAGCATAGTCCCCATCTCCCAGGGGTTTATCTGTACACTGAGGACAACAAAACTGCCGTTACCTATGACAGAACATGAAATACAATGCTAAGAAAGTGACCCTGTATTTGCACAAAAATAGTTCAGTTCTGCTAACTATTCTCCATCTCACAACCCATATGAATTTCAAGCAACAGTGTAAATAACGAGAATAAAAAATTTCCGATAGTTGCTTGTATCACTTTGAGGCAGAAAATGAGACAAAGCTTGAGAATTAAAGCCTAATTATTCTAGAGAGGAGTTAACAAATTTGGAGCTGAAGGTCTTGAATACAGCCTGGCCTAAGACATTTTACCAATTTTAATTAAAAATTATTCTCAAACTGTTAGGAGGAATAATGCATGCTGTGCAAATTGAATAAGAGCACTCCTCATTCCCTGCTGTTTCTAGCAGTGCTATTTTCATTCTGTATGTTTAAATACAGAATTGTGGAAAGGCTACTGTCATTTAGTAGGGCATAGCAAAATGAATCATGCAAAGTTAGTTTCAGGGACTCAAAACGATGGGATATTTCCAAAAATATCTAGGGTAACTGCTTACAATGAGACTACCCTGAGGCGTGATAGGCTATTTGTCCTCAGCACAAACCTCTGCCATCAACTGCATCTTTGGGGTACTGATACCTACAGAGGAAAGAAACTTGTCTCCCTGGCATGTACACTGGCACAGTACCTGCATCTTCTCGGTCCTATTTTGATTGCCACCAGGAAGTTTGTACGTGCCAGACAGCCTCGGGCACTTCTTGGATGTGGGCAGCGCTCCGGGGCTCCAGTCCGTGCTCCCCCAGCCGAAGGCCAGCTGGGCAGCTCAGCGTTGCCCGTCGGTGCCTGTCGGTGCCGAGGCTGCTGTATCGCCTGCCCAGCCACAGCCCGTGTGCCTGGCACGCACAGCTGCACCTAAATGATGTGTATAAAATTAAGCAGCATGCGGAGTTAAGAGCTCAGGTGTGGGGCAGGGTGCGATTCCACCTCTCTACCTCATCCAATATTGCTACGTTGGTTGCATAAGTCAACATTCCTGCACCCTCGCTTCTTTCCCAGTTCTGGGGCTCTACAGAGCAGAAGGCAACGCTAAAAAATGTCAGTTTTCCTATGCCCCTAATTATATGCATATTCCTCTAATGTTTTGCCATTATTTCCATCACCCAAAATGTGACTAATGATTCACAGAAGATGGAATAAGCCTGATCCTGCTCTCATGTGTTTACTTCACAAGTTGTTTCATGGTACATATTCCCGTGGCAGCCACGGAGATCTAATCCGCTTCACGCTCGGGCTCTTGGAGATCGTCATGGGCAGGGAGCTGAAAACCATTGTTCCTTCACACTCCACAGCACAGGGAAGCTGGGAGACAGACCCAGCCCGCCGGTGCAGGGGCTCACATCGACACGGGAGCTCCTCCTCGCGGCTCCTCGCCTGCCGAGGGCCACGCACCAGGCAGCTCCAGCCCCGCTGGAAGCGTTTCGAGGTGAGGTGAAAGAGACATCCCGGGAGCGGGAAGCCGACAGCGTCGCTGTGCCGCATCCTTTTAGAAAGCTTTTTGCGTTTACCGTTATCTCCAGGAGTCATATGTATGCAAATTAAACATGGCTGGTAGCCGCTAAATAGGTATTTCTTGGCAAAAATATCTGCTCTCCGGAGTCTCCACCTTCTTGCGTTTGCAAACTGCATCAGATGCCACATAAGACATCCTTCAAAATGTGCTGACACTGATACCAGTTTCAGGCAAGAAATTCCCAGCCCTCCCCACTTGTTGCTTGTTCCCTTTAATCTTCCCCCCCCCGTGACTGTAGGCTTTTGCTTTTACATTTCTAAGCAATTAATTTTTTGGCTCCCACGTAGGATCAACAGGTGTGGAATGACTAGCACGGCCCTGATACGCTCCATCTGGTTGCTGCTGATAAGGTAATCCTGCGAGTTGAGGGCAATATCTCCAATAAGCTCAAACGGCAGCAGGCTAATCTATTTGCGACAGAACAAACCCTGCAGCCAATATTGTTATTTGACGGGAACAAAGGGGCGCAGACAGCACTTTCACAAGTGCAGTAGGGAAACTTTAGCCCCCCTATTTTTTTTCCTTTTCGAGTGATGATTCACATGGTGCAGTTCTACCCTCAGAAAAGGGAAAAGCTTTGCTCTGTAATTTGTCCCCCAAACCCATGATTTCTGAATCTAATCAATTATCACTTTGCTTCTTTACATCCATAAACTCATGGCTCCTTATTTAATCTTCCCTAAAGCAATGGGAAAAGATGACTGCTGTCTTTGTGTTGATAATAAATATTATTATCTGTAAATTCCTAAAACTACCTCAGTTGTTGAGTTCTGATGTGGGGTGTGAAGAGAACAATGGGGTGTGCTTGGGGTGCCCTCTGCACGTGAAGGGCTCTGTCATCTCTCTGCAACTTTAGGTCTGTGGTTACAGCCAGGGAAGCACTGAGAACCACCTCGTCTCCCCTCAGTGTGTTGTTCCGGTTTATGGCATGAACCACGCAGTGTCAGATCCAACATCACAAATCTATGTCTGCATCTTTCCTGGCGCCCACTGTGTTGGATTTCAGCCAACAGCTTCGGGGTTAATTTTATTGATGATTTCTTAGTTTCTTCTTTCTGTTCTTAGCTTTCACTGTGTGCTTACCCTGTTCAAATACCTCCTCTAGTTTTCCCCCAGGCAAAACTCGTGCTGCGGGATCAGCAGTGGAGCCGAGCCATCCCGCCGACCGCAGCCAGGCAGCCAGACGGCCCTGCTGTAGCGCCTTGGGAAGCCACGGGAATTAACAGCTTGTGTCCTCTCCTCTAGGCTGGGGAAAGTACAGTGGGCATTTTTAAGCCGGTTCCTACTTAGAAAAACAAGCGGGCAGTGCTCTGACATACACGTTTCCCGACGCCCCGGATGGGGTGATCCCAAACCTGTCACACAAGGGCACTGATGTGACGGAGGCACCTGGCTGTGGAGCTGCCACCCCGTACTCGACTTTGTGGTCTAGTAATGAGCACAAGCAGCGTCCCTGAAAACAGGGCATTAATTGAGTCGACAGGAGCTGTGGTGTTATTGTATCACACTTTGTACCTCTGCTGCTGTCAGCCACAGCCACTTCTGCTACGTGCGCGCACAGCGAATGTGCTTGGCTGTGTTCAAGCGGGCAGCAACCACCAGCAATCCCTTAAAGCGGGGGCAGGAGGAAAGTGGGGAGCATCCGGGCTCTCCTGCATGAATAGTTAAGCCTTTCCTGTTTTGTACCTCCAGCTGCTGCTGGTGTCACACATTACCCCATCTGCTGGTGAGCAAAGCAAGAAGCTCGCAGCAGCGAGGAGTTCCTGCATCATGTGTCTCGGCCATTTCTGCTGCCCAGGGCTCCCCAGGGGTATTGGGAGACCCTTGTCCTGCCAACCCATGTACCCCCACCTGCTGCACGAGAGGGCCAAACCCAAACAGACCCCATAACGTGCTGAGGGGACTACTGCCGTCACATGCAACTAAGGCACCGGGATGCCCAGGTGACATCCTTACTGTGAGATTCTGAAGAGTCGGGGAAGACACCACAGCACAGGGGGGGCAGGTAATCTGAGAGCGTTGACCCTCGCAGAGGACATGTGGTGGGAGATGGGGCTGCTCTCCATGAGGTGTTGTAGCAGGAACACTGGTGCTCGTCCCTCAGCTACAAGGTGGATGAGGCCAGCAGCTTCAGTTTTAACCAAATACCCTTTTCCCACTCCCGTGGTTTATGTAATTCATGGATTTACCAGATGAAAAGTTACGATTATTCAATTAAACATACATAGTTGATTATCCAGATTAATGCCTTAAATGCAGGTAGCCAAACTCACTCAAGTATTAAAAGATAATACTCTCTTTATTTGCAACATCAGTTGCAGTCATAAGTAAGTGCCCAGTGGAGCACACAAGTTACATAGGTTCTATAGTTTTTAGACAATTTTTTTAATTAGACTATCCAACCATTACATCATCATCATCAATTCCCCTCTTCCCAACAGTCCCTCCCACATTTCCACCCACGCTGGCCATGCTTCCAACACACCTCCTGCCTTGAGTCTGGGGTTGTAAAAGACCCTGTTTTCCTCCCATCTTCATCTTCCTTGCTTGACCTCTCAGTCCTTTGACATGCTACCAGCTCTCTGGAACATCTTCAGGGCCTCTGGACCAGCTCCTAGTTAAGAAACAGGTAGTGTCTCTGACAGCACTTTTAAAACTGACACTTTAGAGAAGAAATATGATTTTTCTTCCTCCCTGCTGTCACCTTGCCCAGCCCCAGGCAGCCCCACCAGTTGCACCCACCTTGGCATCCCATTTTTTCCATGCCTCTGCAGACTCTCGGCCACCACTGAGTCTGAGCTCTTATCAGGCACTTAGCTGAGATGCTCCTGTTTGCACCAGAGACAGCAAGTGAAGAAGAAGTGAGTATCAGTAATTGTATGGAACAGTTTATGTGATGCCCACATACATGCCTTTTGGGACGAGCCCAGGGCAGAGAGGTGATGGGAGAGATCTGCATGCTGTCAACTCATCTCAGAATAAATTAATGAATAAGGCCAAAATTCTGATTACTTTTGCACCTGGGTAGCTTCGTTGGTGTTAATTACATGGTGGAAATGGAGTATCCATGTAAGCAAGATTCAAATCAGACACTGATATTTAGCTCTGCTTCAGGTTCTCTCTATAGGGTTGCTTCTGTCAAAATGAAGAATGAAACAAAGAGGGGAAAACCTAAATAGTGATTAATGAAGAACAGTCCTTATTTAATCACAGCTTTCAATTCAGACTTTATAATTTAAACTTCAGTAATTGTCTTCATGATTTTGGCATCTGCTCATCCCAGCCTACACACTATCTTTGAACTAACAGCATGGCTTATCTTTGCAATTAAGCTTTCAGTGTAGCAACAAATCTTCAATTTGGTGTGAGTCACTCAGCTGTTAAATCAAACAATGTATCACTAAACAAACCAGTTTCCTCCTGACCTGATGATAATAATGACTTGTGAAACCATCTTGAGATTTCTTTGGTGTAATTTGCTGGTGCTTTCTGACACACACTTTTTATAACTATAACTGGGTTCTGCATTAGAAATGGGCAGTACACAAACAATTGATAGTTGTTATTATCATGGAAATGCAGAAAACTTGCCTTGAAACCAATTGCTGAAAAAGCAAAATAATTTTCTGTAAGTTAAGAGCTGTAAGTATAGGGTGAGCCAAATTTTCAGCTGCTTCAGCCTCGATGGGTAGATGGAGATTTGGACTCCTGGTATGGGGATGGACAGTGCTGGATGGGCAGGGTGGACACTCCTGGTGAAAATAGGATCCCCTTGTCTCCATATGCCAGACACACACTTGCTGCTCTCTATCACAAGTGTCTGTGCAGTCAATTAATAGAAGTAATCTGCAGTCTTCAGTTTAATGTAGTAAAGGTGACATTTGGTACCAAAGGTAACTATAAACTCCATTTCTGTACTCAGCCAAAGAAGAACAGTGCTGGGGTGGCAGTTGTGATGTGCAGTCCTAGGGCAGGCTGGGCTCCCAGGAGACAAACCACTATTTCATACAGCAGAAATTTCTGAGAAGCTGGATTTGGAGTCATGGTGGATGCAGACAGTTGTCCACCCTTGCAGCACTGCCTCATTGCAACCATACATCCCTGAAGTCTGTAACACACAGAAATTGGTAGTGTTCTTTGGGGTTCTCAGGCTTTAGTGCTCTTTCTCTTCATCTCTAGAAGCCACAAGAGATCTACCACAGCTCTTTCTCAAGTAGCTGAAAATACCTGTGAGGGCTTTTAATTCAAAACTCCTGCTGTGGGACATGAAAGCAGTTCTGCACGGGTTTTGCTGTTAGCTGCTGACACAACATGGTCAGAGGTCACCCTCATTTCAGGCGGCAGCACAAGAGGCAGCATCAAGGTGACTGCTACCTGCCATCTGGGTCTGTGTCTTCAGGGGTTCCTGAACCTTGCAGAGGCTTATCTAGCAGATACCCTATTGCAATGTCTTCAGTGTTTACTACTACTAAACTACTAGCTAAACTACTCTGTGTTTAGCTGAAGGATCTGGGTAGAAAGTTGTAAAGAATTGATAAAAAAGCAATATATGCTTTGCCGTTGCCTCGGACGTGAAGCTTGCTTTAATTGACACACTGTAAAAGACAAGTTGCTTTAATTAAACACAGACATTTTAAGTAAAATGGTTATATGGTAAGGCCTCAGCTAACTGCACCCTTTCACATAAGACATACAAGGCGAATTTTGCTTACATACCTAAGCAAAATGGGCATTCAGAGCCTACTGTGCTAAGCATGTTTCTATTTAAATTAACCTCATGTGAGACATGTGGCTGCTACAAAGACATGTAAGTGCCCAACAGGTCACAGTGGGAGATCACAGGATGAGAGATCACAGCAGGAGATGAGAGAAGAAGGTCAACAGGGATAAGAGATCTCAAGAGACCAAGAGGAGATCGGGGATGGAAGACAGAAGACCAAAGATCAAAGACCAACAGAGGCCTCCCCCACCACTGAGGACTGAATCTACAAGCCAGTGCTGAGCCCAAGGTGGTGGTTTCTAGCAATTTCTGTTGGTTTTTCCTACTTTTCTATTGTCCTTTTCCTCTTCTATTTTTGTTTTAGAAAATACAGATGTATTTTAGAAAATACATTTTGAAATGTAACATGGACACTTGTTTGTGCCTTAATATCTGTTTCGGATATAATTAAACTTCATTCCTCTCCACATTTGTGGCTCAAGGCAAAATTTTCCTCTCCACACCTGAGTGGATTGAAACAAAAGTCACTCACCTTCTTTCCTATTGCTATCTCTTACACCGCTCTTTATTCCTTGGCAGAAACTTGTTCCCCTCCTGTAGTGAACCTAATGCAGTCAGGCAACTTCTCACGTGTCAGCTGCTGTCAGATGAATTTTGTACCTTTTGAGCAGCACAAAATGAACTTACCAATTTGAAAAATGTGGCCCAGAAGCTGTTCCAGAGTCAAGATGTCATAGTCATGGTGGCCTCCTGCATTCAGGCGAACATACTCATCTAATCATAGTATTTAATTAGCCTAATTGGATTTTTCACTGTATTGCTCTGCTTTACTAAAGTTCTCAAAATGATTTCTAAGGGTTCAGATCCTCCTTTTGCCAAAGGAGGAGCTTGTATGAAGCAACAGAGAGTTCAGCATTAGATACAGGCCATCACCCGCCTCAACAAACCCTAATACATAGGCAAGAGAGCCTCTTCCTAACATATTTTCACATTTTAATCAATGCAAGAGAATAAGCTTCATGCTTCTCTTTAAATAGTGTCTTTGTCTGGCTCAGAAACCACATGGGGTACAGGGAATACTATCACCTACAGCAGAGCTGCTGGTCTGTAAAAACACAATATGGTCGGATGACAGCTGGGAAAAAAGCAAGAGTTAAAATAGTTGTTTCTTATAGCAAGAAAACGGATTTCAGAATATATAACAGTTACCACAGAAAAGGCAACCACTTAGACCCTGAAGACAGGACAAATCTCACTTTTTTTGCTTACATGTATTTTAAAAGTTTTGATTTTTCAAACCTTCACCTTCATTTGTACCACTGACTCCACCAGCTTCAACCCAGTATCCCAGGCTTTCCTGGAACAGAATCCCCTCCCAGTTGTTCTGAGTCTGGAAATGTTACAAAATTTCCAAACCATCTCATTAATAGATAAAAATTAAAATGAACTGATTAACTTCCTTTACAATGGAAGCAGGTTGGGTATTTTCAGTTTTGTTCCTAGAGACTGGTCTTGCATCATGTTTTCATGTCCATCTTCACAACTGTAGTAATTTTTTTAAAAGGTAGCCACTCAGATATTTGTCTACCCTATGTCTTTAAGAACTGGAGGAAGCATTCTGCATTCATGTTAAGGACAAGTCACACAGCTATAGGATTGTTCATGCCTTGACACATAGTCCTCTCCCAGACATTTCAGAGAGGTGATTGAAAGTTCCCTCAGAACTCATGTCAATATTATTAGCAGAAAATGAAATAATTACCTCCAACCCCCTCCAGCCAAAATCAGTTCAGCTGTTGTGAGTGGTAGGTTTGGGCTGGCAGGATACTTCAAGCTTCACCGTTTACTTATCCAGGCCACCACTGGTGTGGAAAGGGAATTATGAGCAGGTGAGTGGCCAGGCAGTGCACATCTTGCCACAAAAGTCATATCCCAGTTCAGGTTTTCTCCATTGCTGCATACATTTCCTCCACCATCTCCTGAATGCTTCTAGGAACCACCTCTAATGGGAGAGCCAGCCTTGGGAATTTGAGGTTTCATCAGTAGAGCTGCTTAATCAGAGACCACACGAGTGGCCTCTCCTAAACAGCCATAATATTGTGAGAAAATCTGCCTCTGTGTGTCCCATCTCTGGCAGTCACTTTCTGACTTACCTGCTGGGAAAACTACAGTGCCAGGCAGATTTCCTTGCAGAGATGCAGTGGTAGGCACATGGCAGGCCAAGTATAAGTAAGTCTTCAAAGTAGCTGTTCAGTCTTCTCAGAAAAGTGGGTCAGACCTTGCAGCTTAAGTCTCCTGGGACTTTGACTTTAATTAAAGAGTAAGATACCAGCACTTGCCTTCACCCAGGTATATGATGAAGGAGATGTGCTGCTATTACTGCTTACAGATTGAAAACCCCAGGGTGGGAGCTCCTCTTCCCTGGCCTCCTGCCTCAAGTCACACAGAAACTGCACTTGTGACTTTATGAATCAGTTCAGCTGATGCACAAATGCTGTGTCAGGTGGAATGACACCATAAGGGTTTTCCTTTACACTGCTGACCAGAAGGAGGCTTCCCAGAGGGAGATGTCATGTTATCCAGGTAGTTTTACCTCCACAAAATCCTTGGCTTTGGCAGTGAATGATCCTGGGAAGTCCTTGTGGAAGCTACCAGGCTACTGCAAAACCCCAGTCTCTTCAAACAGAAACTGGTATTTCAGCATAAATTTTCATTTATGCTGTTATGTAATAAATGGACTCTTAATGAGAAATGCCAAGAGTTCAGTGTCTGAGGGAAGTAAAAGGCAGACAGGGACATGTGTGGGATGCTGAAGCTGGTGGTGGGAACTGGAAACTGGTGCCCCAGTGAGTGATGATTTAATATTATATTACGTCGTTTTTACATTTTTCAGAATGTGAAAGGGATATACCAGCCTTAAAGACTTTCAACTGCTTTGTGCAGTTATTTTAACTTGTCAATCAGCCTGACAAAGCTAGTACAAGGCTGTTTATATAGTGTTCTACCTGTACTCTGCCAACTCTCTGAAGTTTTTCGGCTTTCTTTTTATATTTTGTATTCTTCTAAAATCTCAGTTCCTAGAGATAAGGAGCACCCTCAGCCTTTTCGTTTCTGCTTTATTTTAAAAATTTTAGGCAAAAATTTTAAAAATCCACAGCTGCAATATTTGAAATGCATTCTCATAATTTGGAGGATTACACTGTATTTTTCAATACTTTCAAAATACTTATTGATGCTGCCAAAAGGAATGAAATGCTCAAATACTGTGACTTTCATGCCAATTATAAATTTTATGTTCTGGATGGCATGAACAGCCTTGTGCAAGTGTTAGTCAATATTTATCTAGTCTGTTCTAAACAATTGTGATAACAATTGATAACTTTCCTCCCTTCAAAGTTTTTAATTATCCTAAAGTTCTGTTCATTTGGAAAACATCCATTAAGTCTACTCAGTATTTGAAGTAAGCCAGGAAACGTGAGGGTACCCTCAAGCACATGAAAAACCCACAGTTTTTGTTTCTTACTCAAAGTGAAATGAAATTTTTTTTAGTAAGTCAGGACCACCCTGTAGCAGTAGCTGAATGGAAATCCACAACTTATGAAAAATGTATCAAAAAGGTACCCTATAGCTAGAGGTGCCCTGTGCTGGTCAGATGGTCTCACTGCTGCCCAGAGGCAGTGCTGTCCTTTGCCAGGGGGACACATCCATGGCTCTGCCAGCTCTCAGGTGCTGCAAGTACAATGGGTCTTCAAACCTCACAGGTTCACGTCTTCCCCAGGGAACGGGAACTGGCCCCTCAGTGGGTGGTTGCATCTGCTGATGGTTCTGCTTTCCTCCTTTTACATACATTAGCCTGAAGCAAAATGCCCTGGATATGGTGGATAGGTAGATGCTACTTAAATGCTGCCTGCTGTAAGAACATGAAGTTTGTTGAGCTTTGCATGTTTATCACCAATTCCACTTGCTCAGGAATCCAGAACCACATGCATAATCTGACAGAGCTCTGACATGTTTGCTGACATGAAGGTGATGCACCTTCAGCCAAAGAGTGAACGAGTAAGTGGTATCAGAATACTGAAAGGGCACCAGCAAGGACAGTGCTTACACACATGGTGGTATAGAACAAAAGGTGAACTAAAATGCATCATAAATCAGTATTGTAGAGCTGCAAGGCACCCATGCTCACAGCTGGCACATTTCAGGATGTTGAATCACTTAGATTGAATACCCATAAGGATAAGCACATTGATAATTACAGCACCTGATTTAAACTGTCACCATGCCACATGTCCTAGAACATTTAGTCACCTACTTTACACTTGTATGGAGATGTACCAATTTCAGAAGCAAACATTTAAGGTGGAGCTTTTTTAATTATTATTTTTATATGAGACACAGCACAGCAGACTGTATTTGTGTTCTGGGCTTTGAAGGAATGGACATGGGCTGTTGAAAAGTTAATTAGGCTAGCTCCAACTTAGTGGTAGCACAGAACATATTTAAGATATGAGATGGAATTTAATATCTTTGGGGAATACTTTAAAATTATGATCTAAGAGCTAGCTAGTATATTTTGCAGCTGGGATCACTTACACTCACTTGGCAACAGTGTTCTGGCCATGCTGGCATCTCCTCAGCACAGCAGTCTGCCTTTGTTTAATTTTTTTTCTGCAGCCTTTTGATGAGGAAACCAATTGCAGTTTTGCTGCATGAGTGCAGGAGCACCACCGAGATCAGCTAAGGACAAAGGCTCATCCTGTTGTCTCCTGATGGTCATGCACCATCTGGGAGTAGGTTAGTACACATTGTATGCATCGTATCCCAGTGACAGGTGAAGCAATCATGATCTGGCTTATGCAATAGAGAAAGCAAGTGGCATAGTCCTCTAGATACCCTTGATGCAGAAAGAAATTGCTTTCATCATTCTTAGTTTGAGGGGAAAATAAAAACGCCCTGCAGCTTTAAGGAAAGTTCCCCCATCTTTTTTCACAATGTTATGTTAAGCTGTTCCAGCTATCCTCTCCTAAATTTACAGGCAGCTCTATAATCAAGATGGAAGTCAGTGACTTGGTTGTCTGACTAGATGTGCCTTTGAGGGGAGGTGGGATGCAACATGAGATTAATACAAATTCAGACTTAGAAATGGACATACACATATATCCGTGAGCTAAGTATAGGAGCTGCATTATAGCAGATGCAGTCCATAATGTTGGTGAAGCATAGGGTGCAGCTGAGGTGATCACAGAGTTCATTTCCCTGGTAGAGTGGGATACATCCCTCTCTGGCTCCACTGCCAGTAGCCATGTTGGTTGTTTGGGACTGGGTCAGGCACCTATGCTCCCTCTTACTCTGGTGCGTCCAAAATTAGTGGAGCCCAGAGCTCACTGGCATCCACATTTCGATGTCTCAGACGTAAGCTGAATCCCATCCTGGTTGAAGTGTAGTTCTCCCTCTTCTGGAAACTGTGCAGGGCCTGGATATCACAAACTCTGAACTATTGTGCCTTCACCTGGGGCTGTAAGTGCCCAGAATACTCAAGGACCAAGGCACTCCTGGACATCTCTGCTAACCCTGGTGATGCTGCAATTTCAGTTGGTGAGGACTTCTGTCGTTGCATTGGTCGAATGCAGGTTTCGTGATTGCATCTGAGCCTCAAGTGCAGTTATCTTTGTATTGCACACATATACATGATTAGCTGGGTATCTTTAGCATTTAGCAAGAAAAATCTTATGCTGAAAATAAATGGAGTGATTTAAACATTACACATGGATAATGCTGCTTAAGCAAAATCACACAATTTTCAGTCTTTTATCGAACTTTGTAATTTATACTGGTGTCTTCACAGCCCTCTGCCTCCTGGCTTTTGTAGAATATATTTCATTAGGAGCTCTTAAGAACTGTGAGATTAACATTGTTTTCTCTTCTGTTTCCCTGATGTTTAGCTCTTTCGTCAGTAACCAACTGGCAGTGAAATGGTCTGGAATCAATTTCTAAGTACTCCAACTGGAAGCACTTGATTGACACCAGTTCAAGACTTCATCTGGCACCCAGGGAAACCCACAGCTCACTGTGTATCACAGCAGGACAGTGGTGCTCACTGTGTATCACAGCAGGACAGTGGTGCTCACTCATCAGCAAAGGGCTCCCAGTGTGAACACAGCTGGACTAGGTGTGTGTTTGCTGAGCTACCACCTTCTTGCTGCTCCTCATCCTGGGAGCACCAGCTATCGCCTATCACCACTTACCTGTGGTATAGATGTGCTGTGATGGCATAAATACCTATCTGTCTGTGAGAAGAGATGTAAAGTATGAATGTTTTCTCCAAAAAGGCTTTATGAACTGTACCTGGTGGCAGACAGCTTCCAATATTAATGATGTTATACCTGGGATGAGTGTTAGCTTTCAGGACAATTTATGCTTACTACCAGACTAGACTAAAGGTTTCCTAGTTGGTTTCACTTATTATCAGTAAATTTGCCTACAATCCTGAGGAAGCAATGCTGAGCTGGCTAGACTGCCTTTCTGCACAGCAAATCGAGATCCATAAACTAGCTCTCTGTTTGTGACTGTTCAGAACAGTCAATGTAGGAAGATGTGGTGGTGTGAATTTCTCAAGGGCCATGCTAAGTTTGCAAAGGAAGCAGGATGTCTATATAACATTGTCATTGACTAAATTCCAGTTTTGGATTAGGGGAGCAACCAGTGGAGCAGTTTCATTGCTTGTCTGTTACAGAATTAGTGCCACAGGAGGACAACTTGTGAATTATAATTTTTGCTGGGTGGAGGTAATGGAAGTGTGAGGAATCATCCATAAATGGGCACTGTAAGCATCACAAATGTCCTCTCTGTGTGCACTGATTTTGGCTGGGATGGAGTTAATTTTCTTCATAGCAGTCC
>WEIV01025768.1:244549-326243 GCA_013390005.1 Calyptomena viridis
CTCTCTCCTAGCCCCCCCCAGCTAATAAAAAACTCTGGCTACTTAAAACCACAACACTTGATATGTTTCCTCTTATGTATATTGAAATTAAATATAAGAAGTATTTTATATTTAATTTATGACCTATTTACTACAATCTGAATTATATGTACATGGAAAATTTATAGAGCTCCTTTGCTACTCTTAGTGTCTCTTTTTTCTTCTTCCTTGAAATTCACGTATCTTGGGTATTTCCATTGCTCTTTTCCCTATAGAAGAAAATAACTAATGCAATTTTAACTACATTTGTGATGACTCTTTTTCATTACATGGTTTACAACAACTCAGGGTGGGGCATGGACGATTTTCCATAGGAAGGTACTCCCACTAAAGGAGGCAGGATTGATATACCTAGAACATTTTGCTTTGCAACAAAGCAGATTTGAAGGATGACAATGAGGGCAGACTAAAGGAAAGGGGATATTCCTCATTAATTTTCTGTGGTAACCCTACTTCAGAGGTGACTGGATGTGCTTGTCCTAGGCCCACCTCTCTCTAAAAGATGACTGAAATGCATATGGTCTCATGCCCTTTGGTCAAAGACAAAAACTCAAATCCCTGACAAACACCCACTCCTGGTTGTCTGAAACCATACTGACCTTCCTGTAGGGGCCAGAGCATGCACTGCAAAGGTTGTGGGCTTCCCTGTCCCCTCTCATGCCATCCCCATTCACCACGTTTATCTGTTGCTCCCTGAGCACACTTCAGTGGACACCACCCGTGGGGCTCTGCCACCCAAAACTGCCCATCTGCATCTTATATAGCATTAAAAACACTCTCATTTTGCTAATTTTGTATAAAGTGCAGTTTTTGAAACTCATATGGAGTGAGAATGTGATAGCTAAGAGAGAAACAGCCATCACTGTGAAAAACACAATGCCAAATTCACAGGTTGAATTTCAAATATATAGAGGACATATAGGGCTCTGAGGGCTTCAGCCACAGGATGGAGCGAGGGCTGCTCCTCCACTCAGGTGCATTGCAAGTCCCACAGTGGGTGAATGTCAATTTTTTTAAAAGCCTTCACTTTGTTTTAAATCCTTTGTGTACAAATTTTGCAGGGTGACTCCCAGCTCTTGTAGGTGGAGCTTTGCCAAGTAATGGCTCACCTTGTAGAAGCTGTCACTTATAAAAACTTCTAGTGTATCTTCCTTTGATCATCACTCTTTCAGTGACACTCTCTTCAAACAGTAGCTACTAGATACACTGATCATCTTAAAGACTACCTTTTTAGGCCTTTTATAGTGTGGGGAAGGAAGGTGGCTCCAAATAACAACTCTACAGTATTTCCACTGTGGCATGTGACATTGCCTCTGTTAGTCACTACTCTCCCGCTGTTAATTCCTGAATATTCTGTGTTCCTCTTTGGCTGCTGTCAGGAACAGGGTTGAGGTTTTTCTAGGACTTGCTCATCTCCTAAAAATGAGGTGTAAAACACCTTCCTGGGAGTGCAGGCAGTTCCTCTTATTCTGATTACCAAAATGCCACCTGGAAATTACTGGGCAGTATAATAAAGATGAGAGGCATAAATACTGTGTAGCATCTTATATATTCACTCACTTACCTTGTATCTCTCTTTTTCATTTTGTTATTTTTCCCTTCCACTGCCATCCGCATCTTTTACTTAACGTTGCAATAGACTTGTAAACCACTTGGGGGAACTTTCCTCATTGCAGTTAATTATAGATAAAAGACTGTATTGTCACAAATACCCACTGGTCTGACTCAGCTGCTTTTATGAGCACTGAATATCACAGAAATCCCGCGGATTTCACTAAGAAATGTCAAATGCTTAGGACATCTGCAGATAAAGTATTCTTTAGATTCTTTACTTGGATTGTATAGTTTGGGAAAGCTCGAGTTTGAGTGTGTGCCTAATTAAGCATTGAACTGGCACTGAAAGACCTTTCTTAAAGTCTTGAACTGTACCATGACCTACAAAAATGGGGAAATGTTGTTTACTTGCTAAATAGAATTCTGTAGTGCCGTACAACAACTATTTTCAACAGCAACATTAATGTCACAGTAGAAATTGTTCAGCACGTACTAGTCTAAATCTTGTAGGGACTTTTCCCCTTAAAACTCCTTTATTTGAAGTACCGTTCGGGCCCTCCTACGCGGACGGTACGAGTGGAAGGAGCGCCGAGAGCCCCCAGCAGCAGCAGCAGGGACCTGCAGAAGCCCATGTGGCGGAGCTGCCCGGAGCGGCAGAGCCGCAGCGGCGTCACCAGGTGGAGCCCGGCCCGCGCTTCGCCTGGAAAAGCCTCCCCGAAAATGGGAGCCCGCGCCTCCGCCAGCGTGAGGCCATACGTCTTACAGCTTCTAGGGAATGTCCTTTGAATTCAGTTTTCAAGGCTAAGTGACACCGGGGTGCTGTGCGGTGCCGCCGTGCCCGGGAGTTTGCAGGGAAGTGCCCTGTGTCCCGCTCGCTTACAGCCCTGTGACTCTGCCAACTGCTCCCGGCTTTCACGGTGAACCCGTTTCCAGCCCTGCTGCCAGGAACGCGGCACTGCCCCGATGTCTTTTGCCCATTAATCAGTTTTGCCCCTCGAATGTTCCCTTCTTTCCTGCCCGCCTTGCAGCCTTGTCCAGCCAGGCTGCCCAGAGAACGGCAGGTACCAGAATCGCAGCATTTCTCGCGCTGTGATTTTTTCACAAAACAGCAACACAGGAATCCAATATGCTTCTAAGAGTGGCAGGAATGAAAAATTACTCAGTAGGAGGCCCAGTCACATCCCTTAATGCCTCAAACTACATCTAATTGTAGGAGCAGCTTTAGTTATAACAAATGGACAATTAAGGCCTTCATTTATGCATTTTATCAAAATACCTAAATACCTTTAACTGTGGCAAATCATGGAAACACCCACATATGGTGCAGGGAGCTAAGGTCCAGGGCTGAGGTTAAGCATGCAGCTGATTGCTGTCCAGGACTGAGGCCCTTGTCCTCCTTCTCCTCCTCTTCTTCTTCCTCCTTACTTCATGGGGCCAAGCGGAAATGCTCCGAATAGAAGCATTTTATTTTGTGAAGATGTTGAATTCTGTAGCAGAGGCTGCAGTGTCGGTCCCTGGGTCAGTGCCCAGAGTGTATGTGGCTGGAAGAAACTAATGGACGTGTGCAAAAAAGACAAAAAGAGAGGAGTGCAAGGTGAGGTGGGGAGAAAAGGGGAAAGGGAAAATAGAAAAAAAAAAGTCAGGGAAAGAAAAATGAAAAGGAAAGAGAAAGGGAAAAGGAGAAGGGAAAACAAGAAGGGAAAAGGGAAAAGGGAAAGGGAAAGGGAAAGGGAAAGGGAAAGGGAAAGGGAAAGGGAAAGGGAAAGGGAAAGGGAAAGGGAAAGGGAAATGCATTTGGATAGAAAGCCAGAGAGGCATCATCAAAGTGAGGTCTGCTATTTGCTGCTGCATTCCCCAAGGAGAGAACAGAGATGCAAACAGGTGTGATAAGTAGTAGTCCCAGAGGATTTTGTTAGAAATATCTGCCATAAGGTAACTCTTCATTGAAAACATGAGACTAAATACAACACATACATGCAAAGATAATGCCAGTATTTAATTTTCATTTTTCTTTTTAGATAAACACAAGGAAGTTCTGATATTCACATGCAGAAATCATTTCTCCCCTGGGAGCAATGTACCCTCAGTGTAGCTGAGACTTTCATGGTCTTCCGTAGTTGAACCTGAGGCACTCCGTAGTGGCTGAGTGCTGTGGAATATTCTGGAGTTGTCATCTCAGCTCTTTAAAGGCAGGAAGGAGAGCATTCCTTTGGACTGTGATGAAAGACTAAACCACAGCCACAGATGGAACAGAGACTCACTAGCCACTAGGTCACCCACTGACAGCTGTAAGTGGGGAAAAGCTCCACAGAGTGAGCAGGGAGGGGACTAGGCATCAGCATGTACACATCCTTTTAGAGGAGGGAAGGACAGAGAGCTTGGGGAAGGAGAATCTGTCACTTTGCTGCTATTTTAGCACTCAGCATCCAGCAGCCAAGTTGACCAAAAGCAAACTAATGATGGCCTAAAATGCTGCTGCTTTGCAAAGTGGATTTCATCTATGCCCCCCTATGCTCAGCCGTGGGAGATGCCCAGCTCTGAGAGAGGGACAAGCACACTATCACCACTGACTATTTGGCCCTCCAGCCTGCTGCTTTCCTTTCTGAAACCCTGACACCACTCCTCTCTGCACTACACACAACACAGGCAGCATTCCCCAGGATGGGGGAGCACCCCAAGAAATGCTCTAGCTTCCCATTTTAGCTGCTTTCTGAACCATGACTAGTGCTGATGGCCCTTTCTTCTGGCTTCTTCCTGGACATGTATATAAATAGCTATTTGTAAGGTTGTTTTTTTGTAATAAATATGATTTTGTGGTCTTCATCAGGTTGTTGGATAAACCTCAGAGAGTCAAGGCACAGCTGGGCTTATGCAACTGCCCTTGATGAAAGGTCATCACTGGGATTTGCAGAAATTTGCACTATAAAGACTTGGCTTTGACTGGACCATGAGGGGATTTCTGCTCAGGAAAAACAACAGATTGTCATTTGGTATTTCCATGGTATGACTTTACATAGTTAGCAGGAATCAAAAGGCATTACTATGATGGAGCTCAGAGGTCCAGAGCTGCCTGACCAGCTCTTGTCAGGTGTCCAGTTTGCCTACCACCATTAGGAGAACTGGCAAGAACCCCTCAGCTTCTGGCTAGGACATCTTGAGCCTGAGGATTTGTATCATCCTTTGAAATGTTTGAGTCACAGCAAAACATTATTTCTATTATGACAAATTTTTGAATAGAGATTGAAATGATAATTTTTCTTCTTGCTGTAGGAGTACACATTTTTCTCTTCCTCCTAGTCTAGAGGCTTAGGGTTGCCTGGTTACTCTGACTCAGAAGCTCTGTGAGGTATCTCTTAGTGAAGGAACAAATACAATTTGGCAATTAGAGAAGCTTGATTTGTCATCTAAATGTAGAAACCCTTAGGAAAAAAACAACCATTTGAAGAGCAATTGTACAGAAATGACAGTGAGAAAACTCTCAGAATGTACATTTGTACTGAACTTTGCTGGTTTGCTTATTGTAGAGTTATGAAGGTCATTAATAATATACGCAATAATTAGGATTTTTTTTTCAGTGTTCAATTAATAGAATCCTGTTCATAGCACATACGAATTGCAAATGTGATCAGAAAAGCATTTTTGTTCAAGAATTTCCCCATGGACTAGTGCTATAAAAAGACTCCATTCAGCCAGCAATCTGTTCATCTCGGTTGGAATTAAAAGAATATGAATATGAAGAATATGATGTATTCAGGTGAGGGCCTCAGTATAGCCAGCACAGCAAGCTAAAAAGTGTCTCATCTGCTTAAGTGTGCATGTGGCTACATATATATTTATATACAGTACATGTGTGTATATAAATGTGTGCACATAAATGTGTGCACATAAATGTGTGCACATAAATGTGTGCAGATGTTCTTACAATTATACATTTGTGCTGATTTGGAAATTTATTATTGTAGAAATTATTTTATTTTGCAAAGTATTTCCTTTAAAACTGAAGCCATGTTGTTTCAACACTTGCCTCATAGATGCCCTTTAGTTGTTTGCATTTTGATGAACAGCAGCACACACTTTAAGAACAAGGAGGGGTATTTAATGGTAAGGAAGGTGGGGAATGTTTGATGAAAAAGTCAGATCTGTGGATTGACAGTTTTGCTTGGAGGTCCAGGGCTCAGCTAGTGTAAACTCTAAAAGGTCAGAATTTGATTTAATGAACTTAACTTTCAAGAAAACAAGGCTTTTTAATGCAGAATATCTCCTTAGGTTCACTTTATTCAACTAGAAATAAATGCAGAACAAATAGAATGGCAAAAAAGTCCTGTTTTGTAAATCTTACCGTGTTTTTTATCAAGTGTCATCACAAGAAGCTTAAGATTAAATTTTGGATACTTCATGCTGTATCTAGTAGGGGTAGGGTAAATCTATGGCATTGTCTGGTTCCTTTATATCCTTGTGTTATGCCCACTACTGTATCCTACATCACCAAGGTCTGAATCATTGTCTGCAACTTCTGCACCAGGTCTGCTCTCACAGACTCACTTTGGACACAGCCCAGTTGCAATGGGCTGTTGGCTTAAACACTTCCGTGCTTTCGGGATCTCCCACTTCTCACAGTCTGGTTTTTTCAGCTCTTAAAACTCAATGGCTGTAATAGAGATTATTACTAAAAAAGTAGGGATAACTCAGAAAAAACATATTCACCCAAAATTATTTTCAGTGGTATATAACTGGGTGCAATAATGATTTTAAAGGTGAAATGGTGAAACTGTTAGGTAGTCATGATACCATGAGGTCCTTGCCAGAACTTTGACAAAGAAAAATTGTGCCTCAGTAATGTTTTACATGAGTTTGTAGGTTTTTGTTTTGTTTTGTTTTACTAGAATCAATGGCAGTTAATGAAACAATCAGAATAAATGTGTTTTCAGCAGGGCACAAGGTGAGCCTACAATATTATCTACATGAGAGATATGTAATCTGCTTACTAAGTACTGTGGGAAAAGTCCAGTGAATTGAGATAATTTGCAGATAACACTGCGATTAAAAAATATTTACTTTAAAGTATGAGAAATGGAGAAGAGTTCAGGAAGCCTTACTGCAGCGAAGCTGAGCGAGCAGCGAGGTGGGACATGGCATGCAAAGTGGTGGTTGGCAGGAATAATTAGAGATTATGGCAGTCTAAATTAGTACGGCCAGTTAAAAAACAGATATGTAGTTCAGGTGCCTGAGGTGGATGGTGGATGGCCCGTGGTAGCTCCTTTCCTATGCTCACTGAGGGGCCCTCCAAGCTCTCCAACCTCCCAGGATGGGCAGGGCCCCAAGCTTGGCACTGTGGGGTTGAACCTCCATCCGTGCCTCCTCCCCCACTCAGCACACAGCGGCACAGGGAAGGGAGCAGGGAGAATTAGATGAGAGAGAATCATAGAGTGGAAAAGAAAACGTCATGAGAAATTGCACTAAGAGTTGTTGCAGATCACAAATCATCAATCTGTCTGTGACTCAAAAAAGGATTTAAAATCTGACCACCACAACAAAGCAGGATATAACAATGGGAGAGTGAACATCAGGATACAGTTGAGTGAGTGAGTTACCTCCTGATAGGCTCTTTATTGTATAATGACCTATGGAGGCAATATTTGCATCCTCCCCTTAGGATATTCCACTTGGTTCCTTTCTGAGTCAGTCTGCTGGGTCAGAGGTATATGGGAGACAGAGATATAGGGAAGCCAGTACGACAATACTTGTGTTTCTATATTAAGGTTCAGTCATGTTTAACATTTCCCCAAACAGTGCTATAGTTTTGACTGATATATTTTATGTTCTTTTTTTCTGAAGATAATATCCATGTTAACTCTATCACAAGATAGAAGGAATTTCATCAGCCTGCTTTGTATGTTTTCACTGACCTCTTATATGCAACATAATTTGTCTATACAGATAGTTTATTTAGCAAGACTTAAGAAAAAACTGCAAATCGGAGATGCATTGTATTTTTATTCCTGTCTGTAAACACTACTTATTTATGAAGAATTACATTTGCCTTTAGTCAGAAATATGGTCCTTCCAATCTTCTGCCAGTCATGTTTTGACTTACAGAAGTTGCCACAGTAAAGAGATACTTTGAATTTCCAGGTTGTCTTTCTCCAGCAAATAACCCAAACATGGTATTCATAGGATTTCAGTGCTCCCTGTTTCAGGAGAGGAAGGGAGCAACACCACCAAAGTGGAAAGCCCAAGGATAAGACAGATAGTTTTTACTCCAAATTCCTCTCAGTATCAAGTGCTTCTTTGGTAACGTGGCAAGTACCATGGTATTCCAAGAAGATTCATTTAACAAAACCACCTGAAATATACATAAACTCAGCCACAGGAAAAGCTTTCAGATTCAAATATGGATGTAACAAATTCACAGAGAAAAAAAAGAAAACACAGTGGAGAGGAAGCTGACTTCTTAAGTCCTGAGGGACCAACATTCTCTTATCAGAATTTGGTAAATACAGTTGCCTCAGCATTAGCCTAAACTGTAGCTAGTGAAAGGCTTCTACACTCTTTTCTTCACCTCTGATTTGATTTTAGTACAAGAAAAAGGATTTTATTATTGCTCTTTTTTGCCTGATGAAGTTTTTCACATCTTTGGATGGAAATATGCTGGGCTCAAATTTTCTTTTTTCCAAGTTTATGCCCACACAATGCATTCACAGCCTCCCAGGGGAGTAACACTGCTTGAGGCTCACAGAAAGAATAAATAAATTACTAAAAGGCAGTTGTATGAAATGCACATCCACATACATAGCTGTGAGGTTCTGGCCTCATAACTGGGGATCCTTTTTACAGATTTATCCATAGCCTGGTACCCTTTTGGCTTCCTATACTGAACTAGTTTACCCCTTTTTAAAAGTCACTTTGTTATATATCTGGTGCATAATATTAATTATGTTCTCAGCAAATGAGGAGAATTATAAACACCAGTGATGATGCAGAAATAATCAAGAAGCAGGAAGTTTCTAATGGGAAAATGGAGCCTCCCACAGAGAATTCTGCTTAAAATACCATCTTTTACTAACTGATATGGCCACTGGCGTTAGAGATGATGTTGTTTTGCACCTGAATTAAATAGAGTTCAAGGAATACTTAGACATGGAATTTGAAGTGTTTATAGTAGTTTTTTTTTTTTCTGAAAGAGTGCTGTAAAAAGACTATTTTAGAGACCCTGGAAACTCAACAGCCAACACCAGTGATGTCCCAGCTGTGTGGGAAAGGGCTGGAACAGTGCAGTTTCATGTTGTTAGGTGGCCTAAATACTCACCCAGGTATATCCACTTCTGCATGAAGGACTTTTGATGATTGCCTGGATAGTTACTTCTCAGAGACCAGCGCTACTGGAAAAGGAGGAGGCGAAAAGAATTAACTCACTTGTCCAGTGAAGGGCTCTCTGTGAAAGTATGGATTTATAAGATTTCTGATATGTAACAAAGTCCAGGCTGGGTTTCCTCAGGCTCCTCTGAAGGATTAAGTGCACATTGCAGTGGATTTGCCTGCACCTGAAGCCGTGAATGCAGAGTGACAGTATTCACACAGGACCCCTGAAGACCCTTGAATCTGTTCCTGACAAAAAGTAGGCTGCATATGTGTTGCTGCATGTAGGAGTTAGCTGCTTCTCTGCTGTGGAAGTATCCTCCTCAAAGTTATTTTTGTATAGCTGCAAAGCCTCAAGTAATTGCCTTCTGATGTCTGAGCTTTTAGGATTCATGTTTTTGTGATCATCTTTGCAGCTATTTATTTCATACAAATTCATCTAAACAAAGGTTGATTTTTTCTAACTAATAAAGTCCTTTCATTTAAGTAAGGAAACTAAAGATACACATTTCTATCAAATAACTATTTATTTCAAATGTCTTCCTGCATTATTATTTTAGAATGTAGGAGGAGAGGAAAAAGGAAGAAACGCATTTTTCTCTGATTCAGCCACAGAGGTGCAAACCATGAGTGAAGCTGCTCCCCCAACTCCCTTCCTAGAAAATAATGGTTCTTGGGGACAGCTTAAGATCACTTTTTCATCTTATTGATGACTTCTTCAGCACTGTTGACTTTCTCAGCATTAACTTTGAGGAAGAGAAGTAATGCTGCACAGCGACCTGGCTTAGTGGGAGATGGCAGCAATAGCTACAGGAAGCTTTTTTATACCTTTCTGAAAGCAATGTATCAAAGGGTAAAAGCTAAGCTACAGAGGATGCTTATTGTGCCAGGACAATAGCACAGACACCCTCACTTGAGATGGTTAAGATGTATTTTTCATGAAGCCTTTCATACTGCTGCCAGAAAATGCCATCTCATTGAATGTTTTCATGACAATGTACTAATGTACCTTTCCTCAGTTGGAGCTTCTTTAATTTATAATGTACACCTGGTCAAACAAGAGATGATAACCCTCCATGATGCTCCAATGTTGCCATGATCTCCAAGCTACAGTCACTCTTTCTAGATTTTTTTAATTAAGCGTGGAAAAAAACCCACATAAGCAAGTAATTACACTCTCCACAGAACAGGATTTTTATTTCTCCAGTCCTTCCCTAATGGTGACATGTTGTGTGTCGACTCAAAGAACATGTATCTTTGAGAAGCTCTGCCAGGAGGAAGGAAGTTGGGTTCCTGTTGCTAGAGGGGCAGAGACAGGGTTTCCCAAGTATTTTAGCTATGCATTGCCTTACTTTCAAAAATCCTCATATTTTAGATGTAAAATAGAAGCTGGATTTGTCAGTTGCTACAGGTTTTCTTATAACTTAAACATTTTAGTTATCTTCAGGCTGGTGCCATATATGATGAACCTTAACTGCGTTCACTACAATCCTAAGAACACAGTAGTTTGCTGTCATCATTTATACTGGCATCAATCAAGACTAGAGCTGCAATAGCACAATCATCTATAACACAAATGCACAAAAGGTACATGAATTTTGTTGATTCGTTTTGAATGGAAAGTTAACACCCGCAGAACATTAGTCTGCTCTGGGAAAAACACTGCCAGATAGGACCAAATAAACTGAGACAGAAGACCTGGATTACCATTTTATGTTGGAGTAGACTGGCTTCTTATAACACAGAAGGATTCTAGAACAAGGCTGATGTTTCAGAGCTTCTTGACATTTCAGTCTCTTGTCTAAAGGTCTGCCTGCAAAAAGCAGCAGTTCACTTCATGACTCACTTTAGTGGATGAAGACAGAGAACCTCCCCAACAGCACTTTATTCTTAGTCACAGTTCTCTGAAGTAGCATCTATTCAATGTACATGGACTGACTGTCATCTTGATCAATTAAAATCTGGAGAATTGTGTAAACATTATTGGAGGAGGGTATAACCTAATGGACTTGCAACAACAGTGTTAATGGGATACATCTGTGTAACAAGAAAGTTAACATGCAGTACTGGTCTCCTGCTTTTAGAGCTTTTGGTTGCATTTTTTTTTTTAAATAACTGCTTTTATACGTCAGGGGTTTTAGGCAGCACCAAGGAAATAAATCAGAGATAGTTGGATATAGTTGTGTATAATTATGTATGCCTATGTAATGTATATCTATGTGTGTATTTAAATGCATTATATATATATATTTATATTTTATATATATATATACACCATGGACAAACATATATGCATACATACATACATGTATATATGTATACATTATATATATATATACACACACACAAAAAACATGCAGAAAGTATATTTATATATAAATTACTATGCAATTTGGTTGGGTATTCATGAAAATATGGTATAAGAGAGAGCTTGAAGACTCTTATCAAAGAGTCGTGTTCTGCTGCCAGCTGCCTACTGTTGATGCTCCCAGATGGATTCTGGCTGAAGTCAAAGCAGCCTCCATAGGGCAGGAGAGCAGAGCACAGTGAAGAGCCCAGGATGGGCAGCAGGCAGGTGGGGAGGGACTGTAGGCACAGGGACAACACTAACAACAATTACTTCACTTGTCTACTGACAGCAAACTAATTGAACTGGTGCAAACTTGAGACTCCCCCAAACTTCTATTAAGTATTTCAGGCTTATTCAAAGTAAGTTAAAATTAATAATTATCATTGTAGAATATGGGGGGGAAAAATTACCATATACCCACAGAAGTTCAATGAAAGCTTAACACTTAAGAGTTATCAACAAACATGACATACACAAGTGTTTGTACTTATAATTAAGTAGTAATCCTGATTAACAGTATTCTGGAAAGAAAGTGTGGCTTTCTCAGTAGAGACAACAGTGGTGGCTTTTACCCCAGTTATACTTTAGACATGTAAATGGTCAGCCTTGTTGATTGAACCTGAACCTTAAAATCCTTAATGATCAAGAGACAGAAATTAGTATAGCATCATTTAGGTTGGAAAAGAACTTTAAGATCAAGTCCCACCATTAACCCATCACTGTCAATTCCCCCACTAAATTGTGTTCCTAAGTGCCACATCTGCACATCTTTTAAATACCTCCATGAACGGTGACTCAGCCACTTCCTTGGGCAGCCTGTTCTAATTCTTTACAAGGAATTTTGGGTGGTGTTTTATTTGTTCTCTTACAGAATCACAGAATTAACTAGGTTGGAAAAGGCCTTTGAGATCATCAAGTCCAACCTATTACCTAACACTATGTCATCAACTCAGCCATGGCACTAAGTGCCACACCTTTTTTAAACACTTCCAGGGACATTGACTCCACCACCTCCCCGGGCAGCCTATTCCAATGGCCAATCAGTCTTTCTGTAAAGAATTTTTTCCTAATGTCCAGCTTAAACTTCCCCTGATGCAGCTTGAGATGTGTCCTCTCATTCTGCCGCTGGTCGCCTGGGAGAAGAGACTGACCCCCACCTCACTACAGCCTCCTCTCAGGGAGTTGTAGAGAGTGATAAGGTCTCCCCTGAACCTCCTCTTCCCCAGGCTAAACAAATCCAGCTCCTCAGCTGCTTTTCACAGGGCTTGTGTTCCAGACCCCTCACCAGCCTTGTTGCCCTTCTCTGGACACGTTCGAGCGTCTCAACATCTTTCTTAAATTGAGGGGCCCACAACTGGACCCAGGACTCAAGGTGTGGCCTAACCAGTGCTGAGTACAAGGGAAGAATGACTTCCTAGTCCTGCTGCCCACACTATTCCTGATACAGGCCAGGATGCCATTGGCCTTCTTGGCCACCTGGGCACACTGCTGGTTCATGTTCAGTTTCCTGTCAACCAGTACCCTCAGGTCCCTTTCTGCCTGGCTGCTCTCCAGCCACTCTGTCCCCAGCCTGTAGCTCTGCATGGGGTTGTTGTTGCCGAAGTGTAGAACCCAGTACTTGGACTTGTTAATCTCATGCTGCCCATCTATCCAGCCTGTCAGTGTCCCTCTGCAGAGCCCCCCTGCCCTCTAACATATCGACACCTGCTCCCAACTTGGTGTCATCTGCAAACTTACTACTTAGATGTGGAGTTTTGCAGGAGACTAATTGTGTTCCAGATTCCATCAACTATATTGATTTGGTATCTGTAAGGGGGACCTAGGGAGATTCACAGAGATGTTGGCTCTTACTCAGATGGATACTGTTTTGGGTAGTCTTTGCAAAGAAAGTTGCTGATACTTCCCAGGTTTCCTCAGTTCCCTCCCTCATCCCTCCCACACGCCTTTCATGGTGGAGTTCTCTTGCTGCTATTTTTCCCCAGTCCCTACAGCACAAAAAAATCATGGCTCCTCTTGGTTCCCAGTACAGATCTGGCTGGAACACGGAGTGAAGGGTGGTTCTCTTGGTGAGCCATTGTGATCTGTGCAGCAGGTTTGACAGAAAGCTCTATTTCACTTGCCTGCACTGGGCTCAGCCCTTTCACTAGGACATGATGCCAACACATCTAGCCCCGTGCTAGTTGTGCAAGAGAGGTGAGAGGAAGCAGCTGCACACTGTGGTGACAGAGCACATCCCAAGGCTGTGGAGTCGTGTTGCCATTTGGAAACATTTGGTGCCATTACTGTGTTCCTGAGTAAAGAGACTGACATGGGAGTATGATCCTTACGCATTTAAGCAGGGTTAAATAGAGGGTTTAAGTGAGAAAGCATTGGGAAGGAGGTCAGGTTTCATCTTCATGTGGTTCTGGTAGCTGTTCCTTGAGTTAATGAGGCTATCAGGGGGAACATGGAGTCATCATGCTCAACCACAGTGCTTTACTGATGCATATTGTTTACTACACTGATGGCTGCTACAGACTGCAGTTATATTCATTTCTCAAGGAAAGAATGATATTTAGTTGAGTGTATAGAAGCAAGCAAGCAGGCCAGCTCTGTATCTTGGGAGGTGTGATCATGTTGCATATATCACACCTGTGCTATGGCATGTAAGTTTTTGAGGAAGAAAAGAACTTAAATGGCTAAGTAGATGTGCTAATTTAGCTCAGTGATAAGTGACATTTTGGGGGCAGAACAAGGGGGTGGTTAGATCTCTTAGTGGGATGGAGTATGATGTACCATTTGCACCCTCACCACTGACAGGGTGAATCTCACCTGCTCCCCGCAACTTTACAGTAACTGTCCAGCTCTCTGCACTTGCTTGTGCATGGAGCATCTTTAAAGCCTTGTTTCATATTAAGCATGACCTGCCAATATTAGCATTATGATCCATACACCTCATGAATATCCATTCTCATTGTCATACAAGATTTTCACACTTGGCAAATTACAGACCCCAAATTCATAATATCCACATTTAATAGCTTTCAGTGCTAGAATAATTCTGTATTACCTAGTACTTCATACCTATGATTAACAGACTTAAAATTCATCTCACTATACACACACATTTTTCCTGATACTGATACTATGCTGCCACCCTTAATTTCAGTACTTTAAGGTACTCTTCCACTGTTTAAAAACTGTATCTGTTTCAAGTGAAATTGTAATCCATGGATTATTTAAATAATTTTAAGCTTCAAGTCATTTTATATGACATCACTTCAATTACATACCTGATCAATATATAGAGCATTTACTCATAAAAGAGAATGAGTTAGTCAGACATACAGAGTTTTCAAGGTCACTACATTGTTAACAAAACTTGTTAACTGACATAAGCATTAGTCATAAAGCTGAGTAAATGTAGTGATTAAGCCACTCACAGCTCCTCACCATTCTGTTATATCCTGTCTTCTAAAGAGAGAATTTTTATTTTGGGGCCTAATTTAAACCTACTTAAGTCAGTGGAAAAGCTGCCTGTGGCTTCACTGGGATTTGTATCAGACTGCCACTAAATAACAGAACCACACTGATGAAAGGAGCAGACAACAGGCTGGTAATTCAGGCAGACTCCTACACATCAGCTCCTGGCACAGTTTGTAGCTGTAACATTCATCTCAGCAAGACAGATGGAGCTTGACCAAGCTCTAGGTGGAACTGTAATTACATTTTATTTCTTCAGATACCTCTTGCTGCAAAACCCACAACATTTCCCTGCTGCAGAAAGAGTAGAATAATTATTGTGTAAGGGACCAAATGAGAGTATACATACAACATACAACCATACAAAGTGTGCAGTAATCAGAGTAATCAGGACCCCAATGGAGACACTTCAATTTAATGAAATCCCCACTCAGCTCCTGGGAGAGATCACAGCAGATAAAGCTCCCTTTTAGTGATAAGGAGTGCATTATTTCTGTATACATGACTATTCTACTATGTATAATGTCTAAAAGCAAAGAATTTTGTCTGGCCTGTGTCTGTTCTGTCTTAGACAATCATCAATGCTGTAAGAGTAGGTACTTGAATAATCCTTGCTAGATGAAAAGTTGGGAGGCTGGAAAGAAGACTAAGGCATTGTCAGTGCCAATATGTACAATATAGGATGAATCATGTCCCATGTGGGATACCACATCTCACCTAGTATGAGACATCTTGGATACCTCTAAATCTGAGCTAGTCATCCTAATCTCCCTTGGAAAATGGAAAGATGGCAACTATCTTCTGTAGGCACTGTCTGTAGTGTGAAAGGAATTACGCCATCAATTCCAGGGACTATACTGAACAAATCTCCAATGACCATACAAGGGCCAAAAGAAGACTCACCTACATATATTTCCCAACCACCCAAAAGCATCTGCTGCTGGGTACCACAAGGCAACAAAAAAGCCAAGTTGCCAGTATACATTGCCACTAAAATGGCCAGAATCCTGTTTGGGATTGGCAATGACAAACCACTGCAACACACCTCTAAGGAAACCAAGTCTGCCACAGAGACTAAGAGGGCACAAAAAGCCTTTATGAGTAGACTACACTGCAGTCCCATGTAGGGCAGCACACAAGAGAAAATGTCCGGTTAAATGGACAACTTGCCAACTAAAAAACTCCTTACACAACACGTATTTAAGGTGTCTACAGACTCCAGACAACAAGGCATTAAATTCACTGGAAAGTAGTGGGGGACAGGCAGCACCTCATCCAGAAAGGTGATCTGGTTAGGAGCAGCAAGACAGAGAAGTGTGGCATTAGATAGAGCTGGAAACACAGCGTATGAACAGTATTATCAGAATGTCACACAGCAGAGGGACAACAGCAAGGTCAAAGGATGACTTCTCCTGGTACTTATAGTAGTAAGGGAGCATTCAATACAAAATCCAAGACACTTGAAGGATGTATCCAGAAGGTACAGCAGAACAGCAGCAGAGACTTTGTCTTTCAGTGAGATTAACTTATCAGCACCACAGCCCCTGCTACAGCCTGAAACAACTTTTTCTAAATGCTGTAAATCCTAATCTAGCATGGTCCTAAGAAAGGAAAATCATGGGTTTTGGAGCTAGACCTGAAAGAATCAGCAATCTGTGCACATGGCTACATTGCTGTCAGCAAAGTATTTAGAAAAATGAGGTACAAAATTCTCTTAAGAATCTGTAGTTTATGTAAACAAGGGTGCAGTGTTCCTACATTATTGTAAAGCTTATGTTTCATGAAACAGTATGAATACACCCAGAATTTAGTCAACAGAATTATTTAAACAACTTAAAATTATTTTTCTCTCTTTTACTTTTGTCAGGAAAATACTCTTTATGCATCATAAACAATACCCTAATAGGTAAATATATCTGCAAAAGTGGTATTTTTTTTCAGTATCAGTAATGTGTTCATTATACTCACAAGAGAGTCATCTCTCTTCCTCTGTTGATTTTGTCTTTTTCTTCCGAAAATCATAGGCTCTAAAGACTAAAAAAAAGAGTGAACCCAGCACTTTTTTTTGTATATGCATCTTTGTACAACTTCTGGCACAACCTAAATTCATGCAATGGTGCTGCCACTCCTACCTGTGCTGCGCAGGGAATCCAGGAAGACTGGTGGAGAACGAGGCAGAGGGCGGTTCACTCAGGTAGGGGAGCAAAACATGTGTGTCCACAAAGTAATACTGTAACACAAAGTTTATGTCTGACACAGGTGGAGAAGCTGAGAATCAAAGTCATCTCTGTTTAACAGAGTCCAGCTATTTTATTTAAGGATGTAAAGAGAAACAGACTTGGATATTTTTTTGAATTTACTTGGCTCCCTGGAACTGAACAGAGGTGAAGACCTGCTGAAATTAAACAGACATATAAAACTGTACCAGATGTATCTGAGATGCAAATACCCAAGACCCTCTCTGTGACATTTGGATAGTATTTGGAGAAGCAAGGAGGATTTTTAATTTGCTCTTCATGTGTACACAGGGATGCCGTGATAGCACCAGCAAGCTGTGCAGGTGGGCAGGGGAAATTCTGGACAGCTCCTGACATCAGTGCTGAAACCCAACAAGAATTCATTTCCTACTTCTGAACAACTCATGAGACTCTAAGCATTTTAATATAGGAAAAGGTCAGGTCATTTCAACTTTGAGTTTGTCTTGGTTTTATCCATTTTGCTAAGAAAAAAATGCAAACTGTAAGAGCCAAAAGGAAATTTCACACTGCATAAAATTGCTTACGTTAACCAAGCTTCCATAACTTGAAAGTTGATAACAATCTGCTTTGTGAATTGCCTTCATACTGTCACTCAACGGTATATAATCCTTTGTCATACAGAAGGCAAGGAGCAGTATCATACATGGGTTTCTTAATGCTATCAAAATTATCTGAAGACTGTAAGAGTTTAATTGCATCCTTCTTCCTACCATCCTCACACAATGATGTTAAATCAAGGCACAGAGAGACTGGGAGCCAGACCAGTATCTATGTAAAAAAACTTGCCCCTTAATGATTTGCTAAATACTACACTGGAAATTTACAGCTAGACAGAAAAGTAAGTTGAGTGTGGCTTTGTCTTGGCTATCTCTGATCTGGGGCACAGGGGACGTATTTTAACAAGGTGGCTTCAGTCTGTATGTTAGCATGTTCTTTTAAAAATAAAGTGGGATGTTTGAAGAAGATAAAGATAATAGTGCTGCCATCTGCCCAGGACTTGAGCTTGAGAAAGTAACTTCAGTGATTAAAGGGGGCAAAACAGCCAGGAGAAAAAGCTAAAAAGATCTTTAGTTTGCAGCACAATGCTTCTGGCCTCTGGCTGAAAAGAGAGCAGAACCAAGCAAAAGCCGCTGCGACATTTCCAATGAAAAGGCAAACTTTTTGTACTACCTGCAGAGTGGCAAAGGGCACTAAGCACCTGGTGGGACCACCAGCTGGAAAGCAGTGATGTGAATGGGCAGTGGCAGTTCTTGGGATGATGAATGCTTTTCTGTTCCTTAAGGCTTTTGTATCAGCCAGATTGCTGACAGCAGGTTCCTGTTTCCCTGGTATGAATGTGAACCAGATCCTGACTTAACACAGGCCAACTAATTCAGTGGCCTAGTTTGTATGAGCTTGTGGTCTCTGCATCCCAGTCTGGCTGAAAAGGTGTTTATGCTATCAAACATTTTCTTTCCTGTTGGGCTCTCATAACTCATTCCCAGTAGTGCAAAATTAATTCTTGATATAGTCGATGTGTGATCCTGTGTGTTGTTCCCAACACTTTCCCACACCAAGAATCCACCTGCCTTCACATCAGCCTGTTTCTCCAAGCACTTGTAGGAGGGTATCGACGCTATTGCTGATTTTGCCAATTTTTTATTGCCATTTGTAAAGATTCAGCACACCATCAAAACCAATAATCTAGTCTTTCAGATGGTGAGTTTTCAAAGAAGTCATTGGATTCAAAGAGAAATGGTGGCACTGAAAATCAGTAATGTCTATGCTAAGAATTAACTAATAGTTTGCCTCTCATTTAGTAACTTGGTAACTTCGTGTCCTCTTTTTTTGGGTCATATTAAGTTACAGTAGAAAATGTTTCCCATGCGAAGAGAAAAGTGGGACTTCTGCCTAAGCCCCTCCAAAATGCACTGTTTGTTTTGAGTAAACGTATTTCCTTTTATAACCTACATTCCAAACATGCACACGATTTTGAAGTAACAATATCCAAATAATTTACTTCCATAAAAAGGCAATTTACTCTGAGACAAAAGCAGAAGCAGCATAAAATGGTGCATAAAAAACAAAAATCATATACAGGCAAGGAACTTTTATATCTATCTATCTATCTATCTATCTATCTATCTATCTATCTATCTATCTATCTATCTATCTATCTATCTATGTGTGGTTTCTGCACCTTCTGTTGAAATCCATCTCCACTGGGTCAAATGCACCCCTAGAAAAAAAACGAGTTTGGGGCAAGAACTGCAAGATACGTACATGTTTCAGCTGAAATCACAAGTATTTTGAATAGACAGAATGTACAGGGCAGTATTTGATCAATTATAAATGTACTAAAATTTTCTCTAAGCTCCTTAATACTAAAATAATTGGTTCTGAATGAGAAAGTAATAAACAAAATCCTCGTTTTGTTATTTTCTTCCCCAGAAATGCCAGGGTTTTCCCATTTTCAGTATCATATTTTTAACAAAGTAAAAAGTATGCAGTTTTATCTCATTGATTTTCTATTACTATCTGCTTGCACATTATATTGAATTATATATATATAGTTGGCAAGGAATTAAGAATAATATCTAAATTTACAAGGCAATGAATAAAACAGCAAAGCAAGTGGTTTAGCAAGTACTTCACCTTATGTGTAAAAATGCCTGTCATACACAGATGACATGGCAAATCCAAAAAACCCAATCCCTACCTATGCAGTGATTGTTTGTAGTATGACTTTGCAATTCCAGTTGTAATGCAGACAACAAGGAGTTGAATGGAAAGGTCATGCCATGCACAATTGCAATCTACAATTAGTCATAGATGGAAAAACACATCTAAATGACACCTAGAAAGTAAAGAAGGTAGTATTTTGTTATCAGTTCTTAGTTATTGCAATTTTGTTGGTCATTAAAACAGAATAAATAATTAAAGTAATTGGACTCATCAAAATTGTATTTTAAAATATTTAACTATTCTGAAAGAAGATTCCACAAATTGTGAAGCTATTGTGTTCTGACTCCAAATACAAATAATTTTGTGAGGATAATGTTGGCCTTGCAATGGAGCAGCTGAGATACAAATCAAGTTCAGTAGCAAGTTCCTGTAAAAGAATAAAACAAAAAAATCATCACAGAAATATCAAACTGTTGTGAACAAAGGGAAATTGAAATGATGTAAACAAAAGCATTAAAATGAATATAAACATAAAATGTATTGCATAAAGAGGAGCATTAGCCAATTTTACTGGCTTACACAAATCATGTGCATTTGCCAAGTACCTCATAAAACATGAAGTGGGAACAGAGCTGGACAGGTGGCTTCTCCAGTGCTGCTGTGATTTTCCTTTGATGATGTCTCTGAGATGACTGCTTTGGAACCACACGGTTCTCAACCCCCTGCAGCTCTAAAAAACTTTCATGGCAAAGACATAATTATATTATACTATTTTTAGCACTGAAGTATGTCAAATCAACGTGTCTTTCATCTGTAGTCCTGCAGCCAGTCTAAACTCCCTGCCAACATCATCTGTCAAGGAGTACAACTAATAGTGTTCAAACAGATCTAGGCAGCCTCCAAAAGACTCACTCCAGCAACCCTGCAGCATCCAAACCCATCTCATCTCCACTGCTCTTGGCAGCTTCCGCAAAGCAGCAGGGGAAAAGGTACAGCAGAAAGCCACCATTCCAGGGGTTTGCCAAGCAGATCAGCCAAGTACAGGTTTTAAGTCTGCTCCATGATTCCCCATCATTAAGTAAGGGCACAGCAGGTGAGCAGCAAGCAGAGAAGCAAGAGGTCACATGTGTGGGTGTGACAACGATGCCGCGATGGGACTGGAGAAGTGCCTGCATTTGCTCTGCTTCAGAACATCTCCCCAGCAGCCAAGAAAAAAAGACAACTAACTTGGCACACATTTTATACCTGTAGACCTGAAATACACCGAGTGGTTTGAATTTCATTAAAAGACTTCCACTGAACAGGTTTAGCAATATTCTCTTTTAATTGCTTCTAACAGCAGCTACTCATCTACTTGAAAACCCCGCTTTCTGCAGCTATGAGGTTGCAGTAATGATTCTGTACCTTGTATATAAGATATGTATATCTATATTATACAGAAGATCATAAATGCACATTTCAAAAATATATGGCTATTTTGGGACAATGTAATGTTTTCTCGTGTTTTGACACAATGAAAAATTTAATCCAACTCATATATCCAGAAATCTAAAATCCAGTAATTTCGTGGGAAAATGTCTAGGGTTACATTTGTTTGTGCACTTTAAGTGACTAAAAAAGCTAACTCATAAATAAATGAAAAAAAAAAAAAAAAAGAAGAATCACCTGCAGAAATGGAGCAATAATGTTTAATTTCCCAAGTGTTAAAGAACCAGAAGATTGATATTACAATATGATGGCAGTCTGCCAACCAAGTGAAATGATTGATGTATTTTACTAAATTTCTAGCATTGCTAAAGCTAATTTCTGAGTTGATGAAAAAGCTCCTTAAGAATTGGAAAAAGTTGGCTCCAACCTATCAGAAACACTATTTTCTTGAAAAAAAAAAAAAAAACCAAAACCAAATCCACATTCAACTTGAAATAACTTCTCTGCAGGCAGGTTGGCAGCTCTGTAACCCTGAATCAAATCAACTGCCATTTTGAAGAATTACATTCACAACCCCCCCAGAATTTAGAATTTCATAATGGTTCCTTCAGAATCCAGTATTGATCTAAAAAAATCCTATGAGCATTAGAGACAAACATTAAATTTGTATAGGGTTTCTTCCAACTGTACACCAGCTCAAGTACTCACTCAACACAGGCACCTACAACTTCTTTCCTACCAGCTCTAAACAAAATAATTTCCTTCTTGTGTTTGTTACCACGATCACTCTGAGCTCTGGGGGTCAGAGGCAAAGCCAAATGCCTTTCTATTACGGCAGCTGGTGTTTGTTAAGAGGGTTTGCACACAGTTACATACTGTATAAATGAATGTGTATCCTGTGCTCCTGAGCAGGAGTCAAAGTTGCCTGGTGTCCACCTGCAGGATTTCCAAAGGATAACGTGAAGAATAAATTCTGGTAGTAAACACTGTTCACAGGAGGATCATCCATCAGGTCTCTAGTCCAACCTGCTGCTCGAAGCTCCCAGATCAGGGCTTTATCCAAGAAAAGCTCAAAGAGTGGAATGGCACAACCTCTGGGTAACCTTCCCCACTGTTTGACTTCTCACAGTGAGGTAGTTAGTTCTGAATATTCATTCTGAGCCTTTCTCATTTGAATTTACACCTGTATCTCTCTTCTTTCTCTGTCTTCTCAATACCCTTTCCTGGATGCCAGCAAGCTGATGGCAGAACACCCCCCTGCCCCCGCTTCTCATGGCAGGGCAGGTGCAGCCACAGTTTCCTCTCATGAAATATAACAGGAGAAGCAAGATGGTATTTGAAAATACAGCTGTGGGTGATTTTCAAAGCCACAAAACTTTGGAAATCACTCTCTTACTTCTTAAAAGCTGTGAAAATGTCAGAAGTGGGGTTCAAAAGGCCACTATTAATTTTTACACCCTGCACCTGAGAGAGCACAGCTGCCCTCAATTTGAGCTGAGCCCCATGGAATGCATCAGAGGAAAATCTCCAGGCCTAATTTTTCTTATATCTGGACTTTTTCCTTGCAAAGGACTTGTATACATTTCATTAACAAAATGTAAGGAATTCCCTATGTCTTCTTTTGCCCTTCTTTTGTCTCCATTACACCTGACACCATAACTCAGACTGGTTACTGAAATGGCAGCGTTTCAGCCCAGGAGGTTCTAGGTACAAGTGAACATATATATATTCCTGTGCAAGATCCTACCAGAACTTGTACATAGATAATAATTAAAAAACCACATAGATTACAACAAAAAATAAACTAATCAAGCCTAACTATCTGTTTATGCAGACATAAAAACATGCAGAGGTTGTGCTGGATGAAGTGTTTACCTTGCACCATATCCAGCAGTGAGTGGTTATGGAAAGAAAATTGGTTGATTACACAACAAGAATTCTACTACTTATCAGCCATCTACAGGTTAGGGATTTAAGAGTATTCAGGAATCTTGTTGAGTTTCTCTTCCATGACCTCTCCAAGGCTTTTTGAATTCCTAAGATCCACAGCAATCTGTGAAAATGAGCTCCACATCTTACTTACGACATATGCAGAAGAAAACTTCATTTGTTTTAAGCTACTTCATGATGGTCACCCTGGGTGTTCTGTAGTTCCCACAAGACAAAATCCAGCAAATTCAAGTCTACTAATTACCTTTGAATCATTCATAATTTTAGATAGGTGTCATCCCTCTTTCTGAGTCACCTCTCTCCCAAGCTAAACAAGTTGCACTTACACAGCTGCAATTTTCTGTCTCTGATCTTTTTTGTTACCATTCTTTGTATCTTTCCTATATCTGTTAGACTCAGATGAGGAATTTGGGCATGCACACATATAGTACAGGTGAGTTACACGATTTTACAGTAACATCAAATGCCATATATTTACTTCTCATTATTTTCTAACATTGTAGTTGCTGTTAAATTCAAAAGAATATAGAACAGACTACAATTTTGATCTCAAAATTGCAACCACTGAGAAAACAGACCTATTTCCTTAACCAGAAATCCTGAACACAGTACATACCTACTCTAAAGGTTGATGTTAAGAAAATACGAAGAAAAGCCAGAAAATGCTAATGACATGATCAGATCATACAAGCTGTAAAGTTAGTTACTTTACAAGTTTGACAGGAAAGCTGTTTAGTTTGGATCAGCAATGACTTGAGAAAATCACAACACAAAAGCCTGCAGACAGATTTCATATAAATGTGCTTTATTGCAGAGAACTTACATTATTTACATGCTGCAACACATTACAACATAAATCTATCAAGTATTTCATGGTGGATGCTGTTGGTTGCCAGATAACATTGTCATAAGAACCACATTATAAAGTGAAGAGACTTACAGCTTTATATACTCTACAACTTGGAGTAGCTAAAATGTTAAAATTCAAAGGCAGTGTTTGCTCAGGCCTGCCTGTTGTCATATGCATGCAAAAGCCTAAGGAGAGCAAATATAAAAGTATTGTCCAGTTTCAGGTCTATGATGCCACCAAAGCTGATGATAGATGTGTACTGGTTTATATTTTAAAGCGCATATTCTTGCATAAATTTTACAAGTCTAATAAGATTTGTATAAATCTAATTATTTATAAACCATGGCTTAGAAATAAAGGAGAAATGCAGTTTGCACATGCATTTAAAAGGACAACGTAGCAAATGTTTGTGACCTTCATGTTTATTATCTTTTCTCTTAGCAGATTTACTAGAAAACATCTTTATAACATCTTTATTCTAGAGTTTCACTCCTCTTTGCTAACAATGACAATGAAACTCCAGAAAAAGACAATTAAGCAATCTAGCCAATACTTGCTGGTGGAGAAAAAGCTATGAAATACAGAACATGATTTATGTTTAACTTGGTATGTCTTCATTAAGCAATGTTTCTAGCAGCATCATAGTGAAATTGAATAGTTGCATCAAGTTTGGCCCCTCATTTTTTTAAAAATAATTTTAAGTCCCAATTGAATCTGTAGTCCAAAGATCAGTTGCTTAACAAAGTGGGAAAACTTTGTTGTTTTCTAAAGGAAATTGTGTCCAATTGTGTCAGTCTTAGAGGATGTGACTACTATGAGCCTAAAGAACCATAACAGACAGTTTTTAAGAAGTGAGAGAAAGGATCAGGATCGAAGAAATCAAAATCAAACAAGAATATACAAGCCAGTGCCTTCCCTGGTAAACCAGCCATTGCTTTTTGCTTGCTATACAGCTGGGCTGTTTTACACCAGCCAAGGGGTGGGCTTTGTTTCTGTGTTTCTAATGAACTTATCTTTTAAAAAACAAAGAAAGAGAAAAGAAACCAAGGAAGGAATTATAGATATAGAGCGGTGGCACAGACACAGTCATGCATGAAGGGCTTGATCCTGCCAGGAATGCAAGGGGCAGTGGTACTGTGTGGACACTTTGCCAACGTGGATCCCCTCATCCTTGGTGCACGCTGCACCCCACCACGGCTCCTGCAGAGCAGGGCATGGGCAGTGTGTCCTTGCTCGGCTCTGAGGTAAAGGATGGAGGGCCAGACGAGCAAGGGCACGAGGGTTGGTGCCAGCTCCTTGCAACCGTCTGTCTCCAAGAGGCAGTGAGTACATACAAATTGCTCCTTCCATGATTCCTCCATGGATGCCCACTTCTAACCTCACTGCCTGGCTCTGACAAAGCGCTGGCTTTGTGAGTCAGGGCAGCCTGCCATAAGCTGTCCTCTCATCCTGTTCCCACAAACCACTGCTGAGATGGGCTGCAGAACTTCCTTCAAGGGTGGGACAGGTGTGAGGTGGTAACCATTTCATCAGGTTTAAAATCATGTATTTCTCTGCACGCAGGGTCAGTGTGCTCCTGGAGGACTCCCAGAAAGCTGTGTTCCTAGGATGGCCTTCTTTCTATGGAAATATAAGGTTACTTTCTCTCTGAACAGCTTATCAAGTCCCACTGAAGTTGAAAGAAAAGTTACAGACAAATCCCACGAGTGTCTGGGACTGGGAGATGCTGAGCACACCAGGACTAACCTCAGCTCTTTTCCACACTAAGGACAGAGCTGGATTTGGGCTGCACATGGGATGCCAGTGGCACTGTGCGTGCAAAGTGGGTGCACTGATGTCGACAGCACCCAGACTCATATGCCTGACTCCCTTTCATGCAGGGAACAGGGATTCTGGGTTACAATGGTTCCAGTCAGATCTTCTAGGCCATAATTATGCCCTACAAAAGAGGGGTGGGAGAGTCAGACAAGTCCAGGGTAATAAAGACCTAAGTGACCATGTTCCCATGGTGGAACTGAGCACCATTCTGGCTAACCAGGTTGGCTGGGGCAGCTCAGCCACTTAATCTGGAACTAATGAGCAGAATTTATAAGGGAGGTCAATGTGTTTAGACAGCACCAAGACCTGAGCCAACCTGTCCCCAGCTGGCTCAGGTGTTGGCACATTCCAGGTTTGGGCTTAGCAGAGGCAGTAAGAAGATCAGATCCATCTTGATCTGTCAGTCTAGACATGCCCACAGACTCCCCTCCTTTTTAAAGGACAAAGAAGTCCTCCCCATGCCCAGAGGTCTAAGTCCCTCTGCTCATTGCATTTTATCTGAAGCCATTTTTTCTATGATGCCACAAAAATCAGTTTATACTACATACGTATATGTGCATGTGTGTATTAGATATGACATTTATATATATATATTAAACATATATAAATATCTATTTTTATATATATATTATATATATATTAAACAACACATTCTATTCAATCATCCTCCTTGCATGTTCTTCCACTGAATCCCATCACTCTTCTCAAATTGCACAAGTTCTTTAGGATTGAGCTGTCTTTGTTTCGGAGTACACTATGTATAGCCAAATCCAGTGAACAGCACTTTACTGGTACTGCATTTAGATGGCTGGGGGGTTTTCATTATTAGTGATACATCTCAGAATCTTTACAATATGTCCTCAGGCCCTGATGGTCACTAAGACTCATAGTTGTGAATGGGCCATCTGTGAATCAAACTCACACGCAAGATGAGGACTGTAGCTATTGCTGAAAAGTGGCATTGTATTAAACACTAACTTTTACTGTAAATATAAATTAAAAAAAAAATCAAAGCATGTTGGAGAGTGGGAGAGAAATGCCATCATTTCCATTCCCATTATCCCTTACAATTGCATACATAAGGGAGAGTAACGTTTTGGACTTCTCATTCCAAGGGCCAATTTTTTAAGGTTTGCCAACAGGGATAAACAGTACAGTATGGTGCTATATGGGCTAGGTAACATATTTCCCAGAACTGTCTGGTTTAAGTGAAACAGGTGACCATTTCTGGGGTATATTCATTGTCATTCTTGCTTGTCTTATTTAGCAGGATATGCTCAGTAGGAAATACTGAACAAGATCATCACAATCAATGTTTAAAATTAAGATTCCTGGTTTGTTAGATGATACTTTCCAATTAGTAATACAAAACAGATAAGTTGTCCTAAGACTTACCAGAATATGCAGCTAAGACGACTGAATTTCCAATATTAACAAAGTCTATGAGCATTAACAGGGAAGTGCATACCTTACTGCATATAAAACCCCTGAATAATACAGTATCAAATTATAAATATAAATAACAGAGAGTAAACAAAAAAATTCACTATAGAAATCACAGGAAAGGAAAAAAAAAATCTCCAAAGCCCAAAAGAATTTCCCGATACTGGCTTCCATAGCCAGTGAAAGATTATTGCAATTCTATTTATAAACCAAAGGGTATTTTAACATGCAATTAGAAGAAAGTATTTGCAGATTGCATAAATGTGTTGTTGTGTCACATAATATCAAAGTTATTTGCAAAAATTATACAATCTGGAATGCTTTAATATGAGACACAACAATGTACTTAAACACACAGTAATAAGAAAATGAGAGCAATCATTATAGAGAATATTTCTGGGATTCATTGAGTTAGCAGTGCTATGTAGATTAAATATGTAAAGTGAAAAGTCGTCATTTTAATAAGCTGCTCATTGATACCCCTTTTTCTCACCAGGAAATTTTCTGTGCCCTACTTCTGCTGGATCTTTAAAGTCCCAAGGCCAAGTTAAAGCAAGTTACAGCATCCAGAAATAATTCGGTTAAGATCTACACTGTGCATTTGTAGGCCAAAACCATCATATTATTTTTTCTTTTAAATAAGAAGTGATTTCACAAAGGCAGATTTCTTTCATCGACACAGTAAAATCTTTGGAGCAGGGACCATATTCTGGGCACTGCTAATCACATTGTTGGCACGCAACAAATAAATAATAACAACATTAATGATAATTTACTTTGCTTAACTTCTACTTATTTTTAGTGCTGATTCCCTTGATTTAAGTGATGCTCCTTAGGAATTTTCAGATCCTTTTGACCTAAGTCCTCTCTGTCCTTCCTGTTGTCTTCCTTCTCAATGTTGCTACTCTCCTCAGTCCAAACACCTCTTATTTTCGAGGTGCTGCTGTTTTATTTGCACTTATAGCAGAGGTGTTCAATAAAGCTACACTTCTTTCTGCATTTGGTAAATCTGGTATATCATACTCCCAAGGGCAGACTTCAGCTCGAGATGCTAAAGGTTGCTGTAAGTAACTACTTGGCTTATGGGAGTTAGATGAAAGCACATTTCCCTCAGAAGAGGCATTTTTTTTCTGTTCTGCCAATTTATCGAGGTTTTCCTTTTCTGCTGCTTTCTGGGGCAGCTCCTCCTGCTCCCCAGCACAGGTAATAGGTGTGTATTTATTAACACTTTCACACTTCAGCCCAGGAGAGACCTGAGACTTGAAATTTGACTGGTTTTTCTCATTTTCAAAGACCTGCTGCTCTTGTGTCTCCCGAGTGGCTGCCTCCACCTTCTCTGAGCTCTTTTGATTTGACTGTTGGTACCCCTCAGGTGTCTTCAGCTTATGATGAGTCTTCCCCTTTGGCTGAGAAGGGTGATTTTTCTCTGGCTCTGAGGAAGCAATAGACACATGTTTTTGAGCTTTAGAGTCAAAAGGCACAGGACCAGGAATTTGGTCGTATATCTCCCAAGGACAAACTTCTCCTATGTCGAAATTGTCCTTGTGCAAAGACTTACCTGGGCCTGTGTCTGGATTTGCAGGTGTTTGACTAACCCTTTGCTGTTTCATAATTCCAGATTTATGGGCTTTCTTTGTTTCCTCAGAATGGGTAGAATTTTTCCGGTGGGAATCCTTATGTTCCCCTTTATCAGAGGCTGAGTGCTTTTTGCTGGCCTCCTTACCCTTCTGCTGAGATTTATGAGATCTAGTGCTTTCTTCTAGACTTTGTGTTTTACCCGTTAGTCCCAGAGTCTTTTCCTTGGCACTAGCAATAACACTGAGTGATTTTTGTAACACAGATGTTCTTGGATGCAGAGGCTTCTTCTCGGCACTTAAGTTATGTGCACTTACTGATTTGCACACCAAAGGGACTGATTCAGTGGAGACAGCTTCAACTTTTTCAGGAGCATTTTTGGTTAATTCACTACCATTCAAGGAGTCCAGGACCGTTTTCTCAGCAGGTATAACTTCTGCACTTTCTGCAGTTAAGCCATTTGGTTCTTCTGTTTGATCCCTAACATGATCATAAGTGCTGTGAGACTTTTTTAAGGAAAAGACTCTGTTTTTCAAAGTCTCTTCTTTTGGCTTTGCAGAACTTGTGGAATCCTGTTGGTTTTTCCTCAGTGTGGCCAAACTCTTCACTGCACTGTGCTCCATCAAGTCCTTCTCATCCCTGGAGCACTGCCTGGTGACAGTCTCAGGGATTTCTGTAATACGTCGCATTATCGAGCGCCCCAAGCCCTTTTTAGAGCACCTTTTTTTCTGGAGATGTGGATTATTAGCAATCATCTTTTTCCTTTTATAGATTTCAAGTTGGGCATATAGTTTCTTCAATTCATCCTGCAAAGCAAAGCAAATGGCAAAACTAATATGTACACAGCAAGTACAGTCAAATAAGCGGCCTGATGAATGCAAGACCTATTGCTCTAAAAATGGCACTAAACTTATTTCACTGTCTTTTCTAATTCTTGAATATGCCATTTCTCCATCAAACAGAATCCAGGTTTTTTTCCACTTTAAAAATAAGTTCAGCCCTTGTGCACAAACAAGTTATTTTCCACAGCAGGCATAATTCGTATACATTTATGCTGTATGTTTTAGATTTCACAATGCCATGGCATGCGCTTTCGTGCTGAGCTCTATAGCTATTCTTCATTCTGAGAACATAAGCCCTTTTATCATGTAAAATAAGAATATTTTTCTTTTAATCACATTTTAAAATTTTTTTCTATGTAGTTATATATGCTTATGTATATGTTACGTAGAAATGGCTAGTCACACTGAAACTAAATGCTGTTTTCACTTCAAGATAATTCAAAGGACCTATGTAAACAGATAAACAGCTCTCGCTGTGGATGATTTCTCCCCTTAGCCACCAGTATGACTTTTACTGCAGTAAAATAAATAGTAACTCAGCATCTCTTCACACTAGTGAATACTTTCCATTAGATTTTACATGACCTCATACCACAATCATAAGAGACCTAAGATAGCCTTTTTCAGTTGCTATTTGCAAAGAAAGACAAACAAATGCAGTTTGGAATTTACTTGGAGGGAAAAGTGTTGTTCTTGAAAATGAATGCTATTTAAATGAGTTATATGTACCCGAATATCTTCAGGATCCAAACTATGTTCACTCCATGCTGAATTGATACTGCTGTTCAGATAGGATCCAGATCGACCCATATCAAGCTCATCTTCATAAGCTTCTGTAGCTATATCATCTCTTGGGTTATTGCTTGAATGTGAAAACTGCAATAAATATGCATAAAAAATAGGTTGCCATGAGTGCAAAAGTTTACTTCAACATCACTGTAAGAGCTTACAACAGTTTTTATGGCACAATGATCCTTCTATAGATTTCATGTGATTCTTGAACTCAAAACAATACCGATAAGATTCATTAGCATAAGTAGTGTCCTATAGAATATCAGTATTGTATGGAAGGAACTCTTACTGAGGCGACTTAACTTGATAAATCTTAGAGATTTGCATAAGAAAAAATATCCTACTTATTTTGATGCTTATTTGAACCTCTTTAAATGGCATTTCAATTAAGCTAGTATAGACTTTTAGACACTATTTCCAATTAGGTAGCTAAAACCATAAGATGCTAATTTATAGTCTATACACCTTAATAATTCTGCAGAAAGCAATTCTCCCATTTTAGATCCTGACCCTGAAAAAAAGACACGAGGTAGCCAGAAAAAACCTAAAAAAAAAAGGAAAAAAAAGAAGGAAACTAATGAAAAAGGAGACAATTTTTCTCTTCTGTGTTTTAGAAAATGCTTGAATCAAGAGTTGGAGAGAGGTTGTCATCACTTTTTTGTTCATATTGATTCACTCATCTGTAGTAACTATTGTTCATACAGTCATCTGTCTTCAGGACTTTGTGAATAGAACTAAACCTTGTGAATCTTAATTCCCTGAATTCTTTGATGTTGGAAGAAAAAGCCTGTGCAGTGTTACAAAGATAATAAGCTAAAAATGAAAATGTTGATCAGTAGTTATGACTCAGCTTCAGAAAGGTCAACAAATTTTCTAGGCTAGTGTAGAAAGACACCTCTGAAGATATGTAATAAAGTATAGGAATATAAAATAGAAAATACAAGACTATTGCTAAAGACCAGAAAAGCAATTTAAAATAAAATGACGTTGTGCAGTATTAAGGGTACATCAATGTGTTCCCTTGTTGTGACTGTTCAATGTACATACATTTGACAGTTATCACCAAACCCTGTTCTGACACATAGGCAAAAGACAGGAATAGCAGCTTCATTAACCTGGAAATTCTATCAACTCAAACTTCTCAATGCCCTTCCTTCATATGTAGGTTTCACCTCTACGGCTATCTTTGATTCTTGACCTTTTGATTAACATGATTGGTCATTTCAAAAGCCACTATAAAATCGCTCGCTTTGCTGGGGTACTGTCTTAACAAGGAAGCTCCATTGAAATGCTGGGGATCAGTGCTGGGGACAGGTGGAGCTGCCTGCAGTTCTCGTGCCCCGGTGAGACTGACATAGTGTTGCTTCGGTCCCAGCACCTGAGGGAGGGCACCACAGTGCTCGAGTGTTTTCTCTTCTCCTCCCTGACTCCTGTCATGCCCCGTGTACTTGTGCCCTCACACACTCATCTTGGCTCCCAACACCACACCTGGCTCCATGTCACGGCCCATGCCTCCTCCCAGTATGCACCATCTGTCCGTTCCAGGCTCTGACTTGCAAAGGACTCTCCTTTTTCAGTCTATAACTGCCTGATTTAAATCCCAACCTCCCTATCCCATGGCTAGTCCAATCTCCTGATTCTAGTTTTTATATACCCTTGCCTAAACTCTTTGTCTGATCTCGGCTAACTTTTGCAGCAGCACAGTCACACAAATACCTGAGAAAGGCATACTTGGGCAGGATTCTTTCCTTCTTGTATTAATCACATCCTATCTTTAAGTACTTTAAACTCCTGGAATTTTGAAAACTGAAAGAAAGCATCTTTGAAAATTTATACATAGTTAAAATTTAAAAAAATAAAGAACCTCCAGCCTTTTGGGTAACATAGCCAAATTTTACATCTTCCTTTTCTATCAGTTGCTTGCTAGATTTAAACAGAACTAAACATGCAGATTTAAACATGCTTCCGCATGACAACATTTATCTTCCTCAGTCTTGGCAAAAGAACAGACAGGAGACTCAAATACCTTAGGGATCAGAAGTAGCCCAACTGTGACAGTCACAGTCAAATGTGTGTGTGCAAAGAACAGCATCAGCATCCAGTCAGACTGAAGTCTTGAAACAAGAATGAATCTGAAAATAAAATTCAGGGTTGCAATTCACTGCGTTTTCTCCAGTGCATTAGATTTAGTATCTTTAATGTTATTTAGGTTTTTTTCATTGAAAGGTCAAACACAACTGGGTTTGTTCTGTACTGCTTCAACACAGACTAAAAATTGCATCCACATGCTTTCCTTATACATCACAATTTCAAAACAACCCAAAACCAAGAAAAAACCCAAATAACAAACCAAAATATAAAAATATACAACAGACCTTAAATGATATTGCCTATTCCATCTTTCTCAGTGTATTGAGCTGTCTTTTTGCTTGGTTTATATTGTCACAGTTTCTTTGGCCTGAGCTGAGTTATGGCAGCTTACATACATTAAGGATCTGAAGGGATGATTTTAGATTAAGCATGTGTACTATGATAAATTGCAGTGCACTTCATAAACACAGGATGTCCACAGATCACAGCTACTGAGTACAGCTGATAAGCCATCAAAGAGAGAACTGAACTGAAATGCATTTTAGCAGGGAGCAGAGAAATGGTCTTGATTGCAGGACCGCCCAGCTCACTGCTGTGGGGCCCAAGAGCCTTGTGAATGCTTAGAAATGAGTGTCTGAACCTCCCAAACAAAACAGTTCCTTGCTGAGCTTTCTAAAAGAGTGGTACAACAAGCAGTGCAGTTAAAGCTAGCTGGAGCATGCTTGGCTTGTCTGCTTTAGTGAGCTCTCAAAGAAAGAAATGGTAAGCAATGCAATGGATAAATGGATGTACTGCTGCCTTGCAATTTGCAGGTTTACAAAAATCATTCAGATAGAAATGACATTTGCAACTTATCCAAGTTCACAAATGCACACTTTGCAGAAGCTTTTGTTAACAGAAAGAGGCTGGCATGAAACACTGGTTTATATGCTGTAATAATAGAGTCCTAATTACTTGTTTAATACTTTGTAAATGAAATGTTTCATGAACACAATAAAATATTACAATTATTTATTACAGAGATGTTGTTGGGGTGTGTGGGGATATGAGGAGGCTCAGGCTTGAGGTTTAGCTATGTGAACACGAGAAGTGATGAAGATGACATGAGAAACTGCTGGATGTAACAACAAAGCAAAAAGTGAACAGAAGTTACAGACAGTACTGTAAGGGATGGCAAGATTTCACAGGAGGTTAATGGGGAGTCATTTGAAAGATGGTCAAACTTCACAGGTAACTGAAGGACCTTTGAGGGAGTAGAACTTGCAAGGTCAGTGGTACCAAAGTAACCATATCAGTAACAACCAGTCAGAGTGTGATTGCCTCGCTAACGGCATCACGAATACCAACTTTGAGTAGCAAAATCTGGACCAACAGGAAAAAAATGAAGGGTGGGTTGTTTATTTGGGAGACGACAAGAATTGGGTCAGATAGGTGATAAGATAGGTGAAGGAAGAACAAGCATAGCAAGAAGAGAGGATAAAGTGTGTAGTGACATGGAAGTAAGTTGTCACTAACTGGGCCTTGTACCTGATCACTGAAATATCTCCTATCTTCTTATTAAATCCTTCTCCTAGTATGTGTCATCTCACTCTCTACATGGTGCACGTGTGCATGTGCAATTGATGAGCAAACCTCAGGCAGCCTATGGGAGACCTACACCTGGGAATACCCAAGGTCTCAGCCCATGCCCAGCTGCAGAGGAGGAACAGGACCAGGCTGTCCATGTTGGACCTGCCCTGCTCCATGTCACCAGTCATGGGTTGTGTGGATGTGCTCAACCTGCAAATGGAAACAGCAGCAGCCAGATCTACCACACAGATGAGAGAAAGTACCCACATCTTGATGCCCACTGCATTTGGTTAACTCTTAACAGATCCAATCCTCAAATTCTGTGAAGGTTTTTCATTTGTTTCATGCATGAGGCCTTAACTGATTAAGGCATATAATACCTCTGAAAACAAAATAGCATTTGTAGTAGCCATTCAGCCCTAGCAAAGATGGGGGTTTCTATTTGAATTAGATTTTTTCCATATAAATTTTGGGGTTCTCTGTAATATATAAGAGAAAGAGCAATGCAGGAATTTAATACTATGCTGATCTGAAGACAATCCAGAATCCTCTTTTTCTGAAATGGGAATATTTTAAAACAAAGACAAAATGCAAACAGTTCAAGGTTTTATCTAGTGCTCACATCAATCTTCTATGAGCTTCGGGAGTTTTCAAACTGAATGATTGCTTTGTAGGTGTATTTCAAGGCTCCAGTGCTTTCAACTTCATGACAACTCAGATATGTTATATAAATCCGAGTCTTACATTTCCACCCTTTCAGTTGCATTCAGAACTTGACAGGGAAGATGGAAGCAAAAAAAAAAAAGAAGTAAGGAAATGGATTAAGACTTGTGTATGCAGAAATGGACATAATCTCGGGAGGGATTGTGTGCATTTCATTCATTCCTATCCATAAACACTACATGATATTTCTTCAACAAACCAGTATGTATCAGACAGATGGCAAAGAATCAATACAAAACGTACATTAAAAACAACAACAAAAAACCAACCAGTCAAAAAACCAAACCAAAACAAACAAAACCCCCAAACAAACAAAACCAAACAAAAAAACAGTGAAGAAGGAAGAACAAGATCAGCAGACCTTAGGCTGAAGGCATGGGACTGTCAATCGGATAAACTGAAATACTTAATCCTTTTGTGTCTCCTTCATAAAGGATGTATTAAAATGCCACACTTTCCCCCTTTCCCCTCTCTTTAATCCAAGATTGCTTTCATCCTGCTCTATTGTTAAAAGAAGCTTGGAGCCCACATAATAGCTCTCCTAGTGCACCAAACTGTACCTTCTAACATGGCCCAAAATACAGTTTAGGAATATTAATTAATGGGGGGGGAAAATGGACAGAAAAGCTGTCATGTTGGTTATAATAAACTCAAAAATATTGTAACTGAATTTACATCTACCAGGAATTAAATGAAAAATGTGTCCGTCAAATAGAGATTTTAAACAATAGCTTTGCAGATGTTTGTGTTAGGGAATAAAGATTTTGAGTGTATGTGGATGTTGAGATACAGAGTTATGAGAAGAGGAAGGAAAAAAAAGTTGCAGACCTGAAAAATGCAGCAAACTGTATAACAATGATAAGGGAAAAGAACACCAGGAAGGAACAGAGTTGAAGGATTTGCTTTGCTGATGTTTACTCAGAAAAAAACATAAAAGCAAACAGCAAGAAGACAGAGAGAGAAATATGAGTACCAAGACAGACCAAGGAACTGAGAAAAATATTTGAAGACTGTCAATGAAGCAATGTAAAAAAACATTAAAAAATTTTAGTAGATGAGGTCTGTCAGGAGGCAAAGGAAGGCATGAGAACATTATAAGAAAGTCTTCATTTTTACAGGATAAGATGAAACTCGTGTTATCTTGCTATTTTGCATTTTCTAGGACCAATTCATTTTCACAGGGTACCCTGCAGGAAAGGCATATAAAGTAATATTTGTGTAGCTCTAGCAAAGACCCTTTATTTATTTTTTCCTACACAAATAATTTAAAAGTATGAAATGTAGAGCTTATTATAGACTTTATAAGAAACATGGGGTTTATATTACTGATAGATCACCATATGCATAACAACTTTTTTATGTCAGCATATAAAACACTATGCTTCATGCCCAAACCAGTACAGTTATCTTAACATACAGCTGCAGCTCGCCAATCTGATACACACCAGGAAAAGTTCACATAAACCAACATTCTTACCTGCTGTTTTTCTAGGGGTACAAAACAGTGACCAGTATATTGATGACTGAAGACAGACAGTAGTTTTGCTGAACCTAATTTATCATATATACTGAATTTTGATCCAAGAAAATATCATGCACCTATACTGAAAAAACCCTAATTATACAATGTCATATTCTTGAATCCCATGGGAACAGCTTTTAGTTAAGTAATCACTTAATTTGCGGAAGGAAATATTTATAACACCTTCCATTATGCATCCTGTCCCATTCACCCACTTTAAGTTGCATCATACGAAACCTGAAAGATAAATAGTTAATTACTAGATCTACAGATCACTTGCCTAATTGTATGGAATATAGCAGAGATAATGAGCTCATTGTGAACAGCAACAGCCATATAACGTGGCTCATGAAATGCTGATGGGACTGTCCGCACTGCATAGCAGAGATAAACACCCCACAAGAGGAATAAAAATTCAGCTGTGAGAAGAACAAAAAGAAATAATTTGCAATTAGTTTTATAGATGGAAAGAAATGTGAAGTATCTTCTCTGTGTGTGAGTGAGTATGCAAAGACAATACACAGGTATATATGTACACACAAAGGCACAAACTCTTTCAGATTCTGTCACTGTACATGATACATTTGGTTTTAATTTTACACATTTTTTGCAGATCAGGAACCTGTACATTCATGGTGTTTCAGTTTTACAATTGACAAACTTTAAGACAATGTCTAATAATGTCTTGCTTCCTTTTATAATCAGTACTACAGAAGTTTGACATCACTTCAAATAACAAATATTTTTAATTGTAGCTCTGGTTCTTGTTACAGAGGCAGGTACTGGTGCTACTACTAAACTATAGGCTTTTTAAGTTAACACTTCCATTTCAAAGGTTTATAACTCAGATATAGCAATATATTTTGGGTTTAAAAAATTCCTCTGCTCATGGTAGTTAATTCTGCTGGTACCCATAACATGATAAGTCACTTCTGAGGGTTTAATGCAATTACAATGAATGATGTGTTTCTGTTAGGAGAAAAATGAGTAAAGGAAGAAAGGAGAAGGAGTAAAGGGTCAGGATCAGCTTAAATTATCCGGTAAAGGTAACTCATCTGCACCCAGCAGCACGTCAACTTCAGTTTCCAATGGACAGTCTGATGTGACATCACTTAGATTGTGATACAAATGATTTCCTACCCATCTTGAAAAAACTCCCAGAAAAAACCCCTCACAGCTCTGCCATGTAGTTATGAATAGAGCTGGTGCTTCTCCATCTTGCTTTGCAGTCTGGGTTGACAAAGGCTGGAAGTGTTTGTCATCCAGTAATGTGCAGTTCCATGTTAGACCCCTGCAATGCCAGCACTGCTCCAGACCAGCTTCAGAAACTGAGTATGATCCTGTTGTTACTCATACCCTGCTTTTGTCTTGAATTTTTGCAGCAAAAACTAAAATCAGATGTAGTATAATAGAAAATGACTTCTTTTTCATACTGTTTTTTGTGAATAAATATTATACTGTAACTAAACCCAGTGATCACTCTATGCTAGTGATCATCAAATAATTAGCGGTCTGGTTTGGATAAGGACACAAATGTTTGTGAACCCTGCCATTAGCAACAGACTGAAATAAAGCATCAGCACTGGATATCTCATGAGAACAGATCCTCCACTTTTAGTAGTCCACAACTGCTGTAATTTACCTACATCATATTGTTATATCATTTTGAAACTTCTAATTTTGCTATTAATTTCAGCTAAAATCAGTAACAGACAAGTCTAGATAAAATGAATTCAGTTACAGAGATCTCTCTGTGCTATGATAAGACTCCAGTTTGATCTCTGAACAACACTTAATATGTTTCTTAAAGCAAAATAGATGGCCAAACTCAAAGATCATTGTTTTCACTAGAACATCCTTCATAAACCCGGCAACCTTACAAGTTACATAAATCCAAACATTTGAAGAGGCATCATCCACACATGCCACTGTTTTTGTGTTCTTCTTCACCAAAATCTCAACAAAAATAAACTTTTTGATCTTTTGACTTGGGACCTTCCTGAGTGTCAAAATGAAAAAAGCATGGTATGAACCTCCTGAGGCTATGTGTCCCAGCCTGGTTTTGAGATCAACAAAAGTACACGTGGTAGGTTTTTCCCACATCCCACATACACTCACTGCTTGGGCAAACTGGCTGCTACTTCCATTTCATTCCTAGAAAATTAGCTATGCTACCAATAAAGTCTATTGCTCTGGTTTCTTAAAAACTCCAACACAGAACGACCTATGAAGCCATTTGTTCCTGAAGTCTTTCCTGAACAAGTGTAATACAAATTTTGCTTCAACGAAATAAGATTAAAGGCTCTTTTACAAACGTTAGCAGTTGGGTTTTTTTTCTTTAAGTACTTGCCTCACATATGCAGAATCATGGCATTGAAATGTAGTGCTTTTGAAAGCACTGTAATTTATTGCTTTAATTGCTCCGTAATGGTTTAGGAGAAATTGAAAAGCAGAAAATGGTTAGAATTAGGCTGCCAAAGCCAAATCACTGTATCTTGCATGTATCTTATCTTCTATGAAAATTCTTATTAATATGGTTCAGCAGGATTCCCCTGAACATGCCCGAAAACCTATTTCTTCACATTTTGCTTTTCATCCAAACTCCTCTTGTTCCCCAAAATGAGCAACAGAACTGAACAGACAAGCTAATTATGAAGTAACACTTGTACTCCACAAAACTACCCATGGTCCATTCTTCTTTCTTTTTCTCAGCTGAAGTGAGAAGAGCCCTAAGTCTCCTACTGATTGAAAAGTTCAGTTACAAGTGCTAACAGAGGCTGAAAGCTTCAAAAGGCTTAGCTTTTAAAGGGATAAAAATACTCATATAAACCTTCACGTGCTGAAGGTATTCCTACTTAAACTAAAGAAAGTGGGCCAAATTTTGCTTATTTTTAGAAGAAAAAAATCCTGCTTTAAGTGGGAAGATTTACAAGATTTTTTTTATTTTATTCAGATTAAATTAAAGTGCAAAAGCCACACTTCCATAAAAAACCCCTGCACAACAAACATTTTAATTAGCTGGGATAAGCAGGAAGACAGGTAGTATTTGATCTCCAGATCTGATTAATTCTGAAAATTAGACAGTTTTCAGTTTCACAGTTACAAGTACTTCCTAAGACAACAAGAGGCCATTTGAAAGTGTTAGTATACTGAAGTATAACAGTAGTTTGCACCATTTAGTACATAATGCGTTTAGAACAGTCCTTACATTTAGAACAGAGTTGGCATTCCTGTCTGCAGGTAATAATTAGTGTGACATCTGGTATGCAACACAAATAGGAAATAGCTCTTAAAACACAAGGTAAAATAACATAGTTCCTTTACTTGCTAAGCCAAACATTACAATAATTTCATTAGCAATGACAAAACAAAACAGACTGATAGAAAACCAATTTATTATCTAAACCACTAATTAAACAGCTTAAATGTATCATGTAAAAGCTGTGCTTGAGAGGGGAAATCAAGTACCTATAATTAGCTTCAGATTATTAGTGCAATTTCTAACAAAAATATGAATGAATTATAAAATTTTGCTGTACTGTTTTTCTATATGGCTTTTTTTCTTTCTCAGTATAAAATTAGATGACATTTTAATATATTTATTACTCTGATGAAAAGCAAAAATATAACTAACTTCAGATAAATAGGTAGATAGATAAATGGATAATTGAGTACATCTGGCCACCATGCATGGTTCTTTTGTACCACTCATCTCTGAGATCTTACTAGGTTTGTTTATGGCACACTAGTGACTGCTTTGCACCAACTGTCTTAATAATTAAAATCTGTGAAATGTGATATGAAACTTCTGTTTGGCTTGCTGAATATTTTTCCACTAAAAGTCTAGTGTAGAAAAGTGACTTTCTGATCACTAAAGGAATACCTTAGCATACTGCATACCTGACAAGACCAAACTCAAAGCTCAAAACACCTGATCTTGTTCCTGTAAGTATGATTTATCACAGGGCTTATAAATTACCCCATTTTACATATGAAATACAAAAACAAGAGAACCTTCTTTTCCCCTTCTGAAAAACTATGGAAATTCCTAGGAGAGAAAGTTCTCAACAGCTCTCTGGACAGAAAACGTGGAGTCAAAACAATAAAGGATAAAAGAGCTCTGAAAAAAAACTTGCAGTAGCTACTTTGTAACTAGGCATTCAGATTTCAGGAGAAAATCTCTGATAAATGTTAAGAAAAGACACAATTGCTTTAAAGGCATAAATGGATGTAAATATGAATGGAAGGTAGGAGATGAAAATGTAAAGTGGCCTCAATATCTCAAATACACAAATGAATTAATCTTTAAATATCTCTCTTCCTAGTCAGTACCTACATCTTACCCACAGAACCTCATACCCAGTCTTTGCATTATCTAATCAACCTACTTAGTACATCCTCTGGTGTTTATAAAGCATGATTCTTCTCTGCCTTTGCGATGCTGATCATGTTCTTAGAAAATGAAGCAATTTGGAACTCTTAACTTGATCATCCAATATACTGGGCCAGACTCATGCCTGATGCCACTGGCCTGTTACAATGAAGAGTGTGCCATGTCTGCTCACTTGAGATTTGCTTAGGCCATTGCTCATACTCTGCACCTTCTGATAATGGGGGACGGATACATGGTCACAGTTTGTAATATGTATCTGCTGTTAGAAAAGGACAAATTCAAGGTTGTTATGACTGACTTAAACTTTCTCAGAAGATCTGGGTTAATATATTTACTAATGTTTTGCTGAACATGCAGCTGTCTATGTTGCAAATTATTCTTTCATGTTTAAAACCAGTACAAGGTGAAGCCGTGTCCAGAGTTTGTGGCATCTTTTTTCAGTATCCATCAGCCAAACTGCGTCACGCCTTGCATGGCAGTTGGTGCAGCCTGACCTGTGCCCACCTCTCCAGACCCCAGCAGAAGGAAATTCCCATGTTACTCCACAGCCACCTCCATTTCTTGCTCTGCAGATGTCTGTACTTCACCTGACTGCACAAAACAACAGAGTAAGATATGATAAACTGAGCGCAGTGATCGAAGTCACTGTCCTCTCTTTAAAGATTTGGAGCAGTTACTGAGACTCACATAAGGAAACGTGAAAAATCAAGAAATGTGAACCTGCACCTTGCAGTGTGACTTACACAACAACTCTTCTCAGAGGCCTTAGCAAAGTACTTCATCCTTACCTCTGCACCTTAGTTGTCTAAGAACTGGACAATACCAAATGAAAATACCAGCAGCTTTAACTTGCTGTCTTTTGCATATAACCTTCAATTAACACTATCATTTCTTAAGAGACCAAACATTTAATGCATGTGACAGAGCATTTCCAAGGATAAATCAAGGATGACTAATGAAGAAAGCTCTGTAATTGTTGCAAATTACATTTAGATGATGACTAGTGAATGAGAGGAAAGACTGCAGGGAGGGAAAACTGGTCCAGTGCACATGTACAACTGAATTCTAACTTTGTGTCTCAAGCTCCTATGCCTATGAAAAAAGCCCCCAGTCAAGGTCCTCAATCAATCCAAACTTTGCAGAGTTGACTGGGGAGAGAATTTTTCTTGCTATTTGGGTGCCAAACCAGGCATTTTTGCTGCATTTTGCAGCAGAACTAAGAATGCAGGGCTGTATTTGTAGCCAGTGAGACCATATATAATATTATATATAGATTTGACTAAGCTCTGTAACTGAGCCAAAGGCATTGCAAAATGGGCACCCAGATTAAATGGACCATGTAACGCTGACCTTACTGCGCCTCAGCTTTCGCAAATGTAAATTGAGGATAATGTCATTGTCATTGCAAGATGTCATTGCAAGATGACAGTGGACATAAACTTACTCATATTTCTGAAGAGCTTAAGTCCTAAACTGTGGGTTTCCTTCCCACTTGTCCTGGTTGCTTCTCAGTTCACCTACCCTGGCAGAAATGTCTTTTTCATGTGCTTCTTCACGCCAGTCTCCTGGCGGAGATGGCTGTGGGCTAGAGATGCTGAAAGGAGCTCCCTGAAGCCAGGACACCCACCCCCGTGCTCACTTCCACTCTGCTGTCCAAAAGCTACTTGAAAAAATCCTGAAGGATTAAAGCCAGTTTTCATGACTCTGTATGAAGTTCTATGTCTGACTACACTTACTTGTTTTAAAAAGCACCATCATAGCAAACAGGCCACTGCTCCCCAGGGCTGGTGACCTGCTCTGCATCCTTTCCTTAAACTAACAAAGGAAGGCCGATTAAAGCTGTAACTTGACTAAGTTCACTTGGTGTTCTGAGCTCTGCACTGCTGGTAAAACAGTACTGTTCCAACAGTTAAACCATTTTTTCCTCAGGTTTTGGACACAAATTACTGATTACCACTCTACTTATATGCATAACACAGCCACAACAATTCAACTATTTCTCCACCACACTTCACCATTTTAAATCCTATTTACTGAAACGAAGTGAGCGATGGATCTGGAAGCACAGCTCTTCCATCCGTTCATTGACTCAGAGTGCCAGCTGGAGCCGAGCATGCACCATTTTAAAATTGGAAAAAAATGATGTCCTCAATTGCTCCCATGCTGCCAGCCAACGCAATCTCTTCCTGCAGCGCTGTGTCCAATCTCCCACCTGGAGAACTGCACCATGTCATAGGAGAAGCGTTTTTCTTCAGCTGAAAGAATTTTCATATATTTCAATGAACTGTGATTACATGTGTAAGTCTTTAGTGTTGAGTTATTCCTAGCAAATCATAAATTACCAAAGGTTTATCCATCTCTCTCAACAGATCTCAGCATCATCTTAATTAGCTAGCACAGCAATAAAGAGACCTATGTGTGGTGGAAGAATTAACGGTGCCAATTCCAGACTTTTTTTTCCGACCAGAACTTCCATGGGCTGTGACTGTGCAAGGCTGAGAAAAAAAAGCAGGGGTCCTTGGGCTGATGAGGGGCACAGCCTCACACTGTCTGTCCCTCACACAACCACGATTGCCTTGCAGGTCCACTCAAAGTAATGCAAGGGACATGCTGAACTACGGTCTATGGGTCCCATGGGTTGAGGGTACCCTAGAGATGGCTTTTGCTGGCAGTGGAGACATATCCACTGACTTTAGTGTGAGCAACATACCTAGGAGTCTCACTGCACTAAACATATACCAGTGCTCAGGTTTAAAGTCTCTAGGAACTTCCCTCATTTCTCTTGGCCCTTACACTAAAGCGTTCTTTTAATTCCTCTACACAGATGTGCTGTCCTGTCTCATTCCTCCCATAGCTCACCATTGTTATTGAAGTTAGCCGGCCACTCTTCTTGTTTCCATGTGCCCCATCATCCTCTTCACTTGTGCATGGATGGAAAGAGGCAGAACAGGAATAGAAAGATCTACCCACCAGCAGCTGAAAACTGGTTGAGTGTGGGGCCTTTTCTCTCACATCTTAAATGGAATGCAAGCAAATGCTAATGGTGTCCAAAGTACTTGAAACACTGGAAAGACCTGGAGTGGTACAGGTAGTAGATTCCAAAAAGGGTGGTGCAAAGAAGAGAGGAACTCAGAGCATCTTCCAGCCTCTCCCAAAGCCATCTCCTCCCACAGTTGGTTTGCAGAAGCAGCTAAATATGGCATTTATCAATACATAAAAATGTGGCTAAGGCAAGCCAAACATGGTTTCCTGAGCAGAAATTCGTTGTAAAAATCATTACTAATTAAAGTGTATGGAAATTCACCTACCACTGTAACAGATAAAAAAATAAAAAAGCAACGCTTCTGCAAGGGGCTATGCAACCCAAACTGCTCAACACAGAGGTTCCAGAACTACTCAGCATCTTTGGTGCTCTTCCTCATTCTCTTCCAGATTTACCATATCCTAGATATGAGTAACATAAACTGCACACAGTGTTGGTGATGCAGACTGTGGAAGAGGGGTACCTGGTAGCAGGAGAAGTGGCTTACAAGCAGAAAAGGAACAGAGCTGAAGGTACTTTGTAAAACAGTATTCTTTTCCTATTTCTGCTGCAAACATTTTATACAGCTCTGGCCTTATCACTTAGAGTAAGCTTTTCACAAGTGACCACTATTTTTACATGATACATTTTCTGAGCATCTAATGTGAGAAATGAAGCCAAATCCACACCAGTGCTGAATTTTAACAAGCATTTCCTGGTTGTGCTTTCCACACAGAGGAAGCTATAAACAGTACTCTGAAAAACCGGTCCCTCGATGTCTCAAGACAGAAAACTAAAATGGATAGGTGCTGTTGACAATTTTGGCTTTAATCTTTGTGCATCAATGCTAAGGAGAACATGCTTAACAACACCCATTTGGAAACGAACAGTTCTTTATTCATTGCATGCTCTGAACCATACATCCCAAATATGGCATAGGGCCACATCAAATGGGGATAACAAAAAGAAATAATAATCACTCATTCACTGAATGCAGCAGAGGGCCTGTAGAATATTTAATAAAGGGCCTCATAAGGATGTAGTACAATGCCTCAGCTGAAAACTGTACAAGCAGTCTTAATGCCCAATCTGTCAGAGCCTGTCCTGGCACCTTTTGTCCTCTGCAAACATTATATTTGTTAAGTATCACCAAATGAACAGTGGGAGGGAGTTCTTCTGGGAACAGTCTGAAATACTCACTTTGTTCCTTTTCCTGGCTGAGAGCATGCAGTAATCACGAGGAAGCTGTGTTTGAAATCCTCCTGATGCTCAAGACCCAATGCATGACCTACGAATGCTCCTGCCAGCCAAGAATCAAACAGGTGCTAGGGAAAAACCTCTCCCTATGCTTAGTTAATACCTGTCATTTGCTTCTGGTCTAAACACTGAAAAATGCACACAGAATTGACAGGGGATTTTTAAAAACTATCCTATCCATGCTGGGTGAAAGTCTGGCCCTGCTGAAGTCAGGAATATCCACTTGACAAGATTTCACCTCTGCTTTTTATTTCTGCTTGTGCAGGCATGTTTATCTTTCTGCCTGCCTTTCTCTCCTGCCTGGGCTTTTGTTCATTAAACTTATTATTGCGCCTTTTTTTCAAGTTTCTGGGAAGTTCTTTTAAATCCTGTACTGATATCTGTTTCACTTTTAGGATGTTTTCCCCTCAGGATAAGGAATAATGTTTGATTTGTGACAGTGCAAGCCCTTAGGTACCAGAAGTTTATAACTTGGGGTTTTTTCTAACTCAGAATCTGACTTTGACAGGTAGAGGTATAGAATATATTCAGACCATAGGAAAAAAGCTTTGTGGGTGGGTGCTTTCAAGCCCTCAGGTCTTTCTCTACAATCTCAGACTGTCAACCATGCCATGGCTTGTCAATGTGACAGATGCCCCAAACTTGAAAGTGATGCAGAAACAAGCACAAAAGAAATAAAACAATACAAGCAATTAACATATATGCTACCCACAAGTATCCAACCCCAAGGAAAATACACACTAACTTACATTTATGTTATGTAGATAAAATAAGATTTACTGAATGCTAATTTTTCTCATCAGCATATCACAGAATACAGAGGCAATGCTAGAAATGGTGACAACTTTTATGTCTAGGTCCCTACTTCTTTCGCAGAAAACATCCTCTTAAACTTAATGAAAATGTAAATATAAAACATTCACTGCAATAAAAGTCTCCAGAGATAGAGTCTAAGTACATGATTAGTATGGAAAATGCTTCATAAATTCCAACTCCAATAATCTCTGGTAGCATAAAGGATTCATCTCATTACGACTTTCTAACAGAGCCTTGTTAATTCTCACTTCACTAATCTGCGACCTTGAAAGTTCCCTCTCCACATTTCAAAGTGTTGACAGCTGAGAGAAATAGGGAGGTATTCCTGCAAGGACTACAAGTGACAGAATAGATCCCAAAAACACTCACTAGTTTTATAAAGAATGCTGTGCCTAACTATATGAAATGAAATAACAAGTCTTTAATAAATTAATATCTACCATTTTTATTTTAGCATTTGAAATCAAATAGCATAATCCATCAATTAATTTATCACATAGTATATTTTGCAAGGCTGCTCCCAGTCCATTATAGGACTAAAAGGGGTTCTGCATTATTTAAAACCCTTCTAAATGTAAATATACCTTAAAAAAATTATCCTTGTTTTTTCCAAAACTAGTCAGACAGCAACTTATGCAATTTGTTATCAAAAAGGGACTATTGATCACAATTAGGTATTAAGATCTGAATTGTTAATCACTACACTACCACAACTATAAAATCTAGAGACTAAAAATATTTTTTTGCCATTATGCAAAAATTATCACAATTTCAATGAAACTACATTGTCAAATGCAGTAAAATTTTGATCAAAAATGGGTTAGTGCAGATGACATTATTGAGTGTTTCACATTTAATTCTCTTCTGTTGTTAATTTTAAAACATCTCTGGCAACAGTACTATTCCATTACTGCAAAGTACACTCCTCCAAAAGGGCTCAAATTGAGATGCATTTCAAAACATACTCCTTTCTACTCCTCTCTGTGTGGTTTACCAGTGAGTATATTGACAGACAGGGTACCTGTGTGCCTGACTGCCTCTGAGATCTTACACAAAGGAGAGAAACACCTCAGAGCCAAAGACACTCCTCAGTCAGGCTGGCAGCAGCATTGTGCCCTATGTATTTCCATGCACTGGCTTTCTGTACACTACTCATACTCAAAGACTGTCTCTGGCCATCTCATCTGCACTCTTATGTGGAGGAGCCACCATTACCTCTCCCTAACCCTCAGCAGCAATGCTCTGTCAGTGGAATGTCCATGGCAGAAGCAGAGAAAGAGCAGAAAGGTAATAATTTATTTCAGATTTCAAAACAGTGATATATTGGAGACCGTGGGTGGCAAGTGTGGGCTGTACTAGAAACAATGGCTCCAGGTGGAAGCACCAAAGCTGTGTGGCCATTGGGAGAAAGCACATTACACTGTTTAACTGAACCTTGCCATGGGGAACCAACTGTTTGTTATAGAGTTAAGGAAACAAAACCAAATAATTTATCTCCTTCAGATAAGTTCTGCAGTGTGTCATTTTTCAGCTCCTGCCTATTCCATGCACTGAGAGCACATCTAACAAATACATTAAGTTGACACATTTGATGTGCATTTCCTACTCCCTTTACCGCGACACTAATTATCTGCAAGGTTATAAATCAGTGTTCTTGGAAGTTGTTTCCCTCCTCCCACAAGAGCTCTGCCCACTTTTGTGGTGTAAAAGCAAAAGGCCTCCACTAATCTAGCCACAATTTCTGACTTCAATAGCAGAAGAGCCATGGAAGAGCTTCAATAGTAAAAGAGCATGATACCTTCTGCTTTCACAGACGGAACATCTTGAGCATCTATCACTTTGTTACTACAATCCAAGTTACAAACCTTTGAAAGTCATACAAATTTCAGTATATTTTAATTGTTTTACTTTTCAGCCCATTTAAAAAACATATATCCTGACATTTTACTTTCATAGAAACTTTTCACATGTTATTAAGCAGACTGAAAAATCTTTCAGATATTCTAAAAGAAAGGAAAATTAAAAGGCAACTAAGCTTTATTTTAGAAATTAAAGATAAGCTAGAAAATTAACATACCAACAGCCATCATGTAATCCCAGCGGTCTATGAGGCACATATTGAAGATCAGGTGGTCAGATGTTTGCCCTTGGCCAATGAGTGGAATGTTTCTCTCCAAATTTTGGGTTATTGCAGAAGTCCAGCCAACAAGAAACCAAAAGACTACCAGAAGAATAACAGCCAGCATCCTCATCACTCGCCCACCAGTCATATACGGAATACGCTGAGCTGTTCGGGACAGGAATACCTTCAAAACCCTGAAAAATGTAGACAGTGCAGAATTAAGAAGAGCACTAGCAGTGTCACAGGAATTAGATTTTCATTTTATTTGACTATCGGATTATTAAAAAAAAGAAATCAACATTCTTTCTCCTGACAGTATGTACAGAAGTGAAATTTGAAACATTATTACTTTCATATTAATCATATTTAAATGGAACTGATTACTGCCCAGAGAGTGCTACACAGCAATAATAGAAAATATTAGCTATGCTTATGTTAGAGACACACATTCACATGCTGTGTTGTCAAGCTGTTTTCTACCTTCCAGCTCCCAGCGGAAGACTTCTGTCTTTGGAAAGGAAAGATCATTTCCACAAAACAGCAACAATGTATGTGAGATTTCATTCTGTTTTGATGCTGTCTGTCTGCTCATCCCCAGTCATGCTATTTCCAGAGAACAAATTAACACTGGGATATTTTTCCCACTGAGTTTGATGCTGCTGAGACAATAACCTACTCATCACAGAAATAACTGTGGAAGGCATTTTGCTAATTAAGTGTTTTCTGATTTGTTTAGAGGCAACAACATGATTTTCAAGCTAGGACAGAACCATCATAAAAAAAAGCCACACCACACATCAGGCACGTATACCATGTAACAGCCACTGAACAGGTAACACTTTAAAAATATTTGCACTTACTATTAGAATAAGTTTACTCCCACCAAGAACTGTTCAAGGAAATATCACCTGCATTTTCTATCCATCACCACCTGCTAATGCAGAAAAAGGTCCTCCTGGGAGCATGAGAACAACCAAAATTTGAGGAAATCACCTTTGGAAGAGGGAGTAGTTTGATTCTTCATGTAGCACAAAGTATCTCTTTGTGCTGCCTGCAGCACAGGATCTGCTGGAAGCATTTAACCTCCCAGGAGCATTGCAGTGCCCCTGCTAAGCTACCAAAGATGAGCAGTGTGGAAAGGCTGTCTTGGAAGTTTTCATGTACCCAGGCCTTTAGAAGCAGATGGGTTGAAGTTTAAAGACTGTTTTAGAGACTGGAGTGAGGAGTCTGTGTAAGCTGTTTCAGTGGTTTTGTCCTCAAAACCACAGTGGCTCCAGACTGCTGAGCATGAGCATGTCCAGTGAATACTCTTGATATCCATGAAGGGACAAATTATCACTGAGATTTAGGGATCTCGATTTTTTTTTCCCAGAAAGTTGATCTTTTAAATGCCCTTGTCAACTATCAATTTTTTTTCAGTTTACCAGGCATCAAGCCACCTCCCAAGCCATTCCACAGCCAGATCTGCCTTTTCAGCAATAAAAAATAGTATTTCAGATTAACATTTACGCTTTTTTTTTCTAAGAGAAGGCAGAAGCAACCAATGTTCACTCGCAATCAACAGTGTCTTTAAAGGCAGAAGCACAAAAGCTTTTCCATATCTACAAAAATGAATCAGCGTTTGACTACAAACACAGCCCTCCCAGTGTGCATTAGGTGAAGTCAGAGATCTGAATATGTTCAACATTATTCAGCTGTTTCCTTCCCAACAGTCACTCCACAGGGAGTCACAGTTTTTGATCTTTCCATGTTTGATAGATGTTCTGCTCTGCCTTTAAGTGCTAAGTGCCTTATGTTGGAAGCAGCTTCCCAAAGACTTCAGGCAGGAGAGACAGAAAACTCCACAGAGGCCAGGCAGGCCACTCCCCTCTGCATTGCTCAGCCACAGCACTACTGTTTCTGAGCAGCACTGGTAAACTCTAAACACTAAAAATCAGGAAACAAACTCTTTCCTCCTCCTTGTTGTGAATGCTGGTCAATAGTCAGCTTCTCTGAAGAGAAGGAAAACAAATTATTTTTGTAGTGAACTGGAAAATTTCACAGCTACAGTCTGTCATTCGAGAAAAAACTCACAGTACATCTTTATGAAAGTTTATTAGAGAAATCATACAAACTAGCTGTGAACTATTAGAAACTTTTTGTATTTTGGCTCTCCAAAGTCAATTCTTGATGATTCTATTGAAAGTCAACATATTTTTTCTGGACATAACAAGGCAGGACCCATTAGATTTTTTCCAGTACTAGCTCATTAACTGCTGCCTGCAAGACAGTTTTCTAAGGGAGAAGGGTGGGCTGCTGTTACATTATTGATCTAAGCACAGTGAAACAAATAATACTTTGCAATACAGCAAACCACATTTCTTTTTTTCTCTTTTTCACAAAAATAAGCATCCTTCACCATGACCATTTCTACCTTGGACACACAGTCCTCCATTAAACCCAACCTTTACACTTCTTTTTTCAAAAATTCTTTTTCTAGAAAGCTGTAAGGAAAGTTAGGTTATAATCATAGTGTTGAAAATCTCCTTTTTAGAGGCTGTGGCATAGAAGTACTCAACCAGCTCCAAAGTTGCAATTCCTTCATCTTCCTGCCACAATGTGAATCCAAAGCTGAATTGTTCACCACCTCAACACTGGCTTATGTGCTCCGTCTGCTCTCATCTTCTATGTATTATTGAACATGTATCTAAGCAGAGACAAATGCCCAGGAGTTTCCCTCCCAAGAGCACGCCTTCTCACCATGCTGGAGGATCATTATCCTTCCTGTACTTCTGACCCTTACAATCAAAGTTAACTATTAAAAGGTTAAATCATGGCCATATGAGATCAAATTGCCTCAGCAAACTCATAGTTTGATGACTGTTACCCTCTACCAGGAAACAGGGGAGTTCTCAATTCAAATCCTGCCCTGACTTCTGGGTAGACAATGCTCAGTCTGCCTTTTTCACTCGGTTCTATATCTATGTATGGGGTCAAACTAGCTATGGCTGTATCTATACTAGGAAATTAAATATGCCCTGGGTTGTCCCTGGCTCTGATGCCAACCAGCACAGAACAGCCAGCATCAATACTATTACCCTCAGCATTACAATTCAGCAGGACGCTGGTTGGAGTTCCAGTGCGCAGTAATGTTCTCTGATGTGACTTAATTTATGAATGTAGCTGTTACCCTGGATTCAAGTTCCTGCACAAAGTAACATTTAATTATAAGTAGCAAGTCAGCAATGTAAACAAGAAAGATTCTTCCTCCTGTCTCATCTATCCCCAAAATGCCTGGTCAATAGTCAATGCCCTGGTAGAAGCTTAGGGCTCTGTTTGAGACATATGGTCTCTGATCTAAGGCAGAAGAAGAAACTTCACCATCTTCCTTGGCATCTTCTAGTTCTTCTACTACCTAGAACCATTCAGCATATGCAATTCACTTTTCTGTGCTGTTGCTGGATAATCAAACAATCATTTTCAGCGACGTCATCAGCTCTGTTTACAGGCAGATCAGACAGAACACTGCAATGTGCTCTGCCTATTTGCTGGAAGACACAGCTGCCTTCAAGCAAAGCTCTGATCTACAGACAGCTACAGGCAGCATTAAAGGTGATACGCAATAGCTCTCTCTCCTTTTTATAGAGTAAACAGAAGGCATGGTTCAGGCTAATGAACTGCCTGGAGACCACTGCAGGTACCTCCCAACTCTGTGGACTATGCTGTCAAGTCCAGAGAGAATTAAGGTATGCAGTCTGAGGGTTTTCTTTGGGGTGCCTGGCTCCATATAAATGGACAAGAGGAGGGCTTGGTTGCAAACACTGAGAGCCAAGGGAAGCCCAGCAGCTGGGAAGAGAAGCAATGCTGTAAGTGGATCTGAAGCAGAGGGACAGAGCATGCTGATTCACAGGACTGGCTGGGATCACCAGCTTGGAAACAGCAAGCAAAGCACGTGACTGCTGCTGTAGTTTTATCTTGAGATGTAATGTTTAATCTTAGAAAATAAATAAAATCGTATTAAATTTTCATGTCATATCAATAATCTGTCCTGTGAAAAGATGGACCCCAAACTACTGCTGACTGCATAAGTGTCAGCAACAACAGGTGAAGGATCCTGCTTTGATAGCAGTGACCCGGCACAGTTTGGGGTTTTTTTTTTATTTCTAGCATCTGTCACTTTGTGGTCATTCTGTCAAACTGTTCTGTACCAGACTGATGATTTTTATTGTGATACGAAAGCTACATCAGAAAGATAACAGGTCAAGTTCTTGGGAAGTACATTGTCCTCCTGCAGTACAGGGATTATGACTTATCTGCTTTTTCTGGAGTAACAGTGAATATGCCACTAATTACCTTGAGTTTGTAAACTGATGTGATTCTACTAAAAGTAAAAAGGTACTGGTGGCACATGTATGGCACCATGTCAATACAAAAGAGAGCCTACACTTCACACCTGACACACAGTCATACACGCATACACAAATACCGAGTGCAGTTTTTATTTCCACATTAGGAAAGATGACTAAATAAAGAATATCAACACTTAAGGCCCAAGACCTCAGAAGTCATATTCAGATGGACCCATACCATCAGTTACTGGCTCTCACTGGAAAGAATAAAACCCAATTGAGAGAGAGAGAAGTTAACATCTTTCTAAACAACGTTCTAGCTGAAAGTGTCCAAATCAGTCATTGTCTACTTACTAATTTCTCAAGACCTCAGCACAGAACAGGCTAGAACAGACTGAAGAAAATACTCACTGAAACTGGGTTGATCTTTGTTCTGTTGATTCTGACCACAATGAACCTGAGCAAACCTGGACTGAGAGGCACACCATGTAGACACGACGACAATGGCATGGCAAGACCTGCATCATATGCATCATGTCCTGTCCAGTGAAAAGGTACAAAAACTAGAAAAAAATGTTTGGCAATTATTCAGGTCTATGAATACTTCGGAGAGTCCTCATCTTGTGTATAGCCAGATATTGCTGATAACCATCAAAATATCTCAATTCCTTCACACCATCCATGCAAGAAATCACACTGTAGATAATAGGAAACCTCACACATTTTTCATTTCAGAAAAGAATTTTGTAATAGCAAATATGCCACCAAGAACATTGACACGAAAGGCAACAAATACTCAGAAGAATTGACTAACCCTTCTCAATGCACCAGATTTTCTAATGGGTAACAGAGAACAAGTGTGCCCCTGTGGCCAAGAAAGTCAATAGTGTCCTAGGCTACCTGAGGAAAAGCACTGCCAGCAGGTCAAAGAAGATGATCCTGCCCCTCTGCTCAGTCCTGGTGAGGCCACATCTGGAGTGCTGTGTCCAGGTGTTGGCTCCTCAGTACAAGAGAGACACAAAGTTCCTGGAGCAGGTCCAGCGAAGGTGACAAGGATGATTAAGGGACTCTTATGAGGAAAGGCTGAGGGTACTGGGCCTGTTCAGCCTTGAGAAGAGATGACTGAGAGGGGACTTCATCAATGTCTGTAAGTATCTGAAAGGGGGGTGCCAAGAAGATGGAAGCCAGGCTCTTCTTGGTGGTGCCAAGGAATAGGACAAGAGGCATCTGGCAGAAACTGATACACAGGAAGTTCCACCTGAACATGAGGAAGAACTTCTGTACTGTGTGGGTAAGTGTGCACTGGAACAGATTGTCCAGAGAGATTGTGGAGTTTCCCTCCCTGGAGATAGTCAAGAACCACCTGGACATAATCCTGTCCAATGTGCTCTAGGATGGCCCTGCTTGAGCGGGGAGGTTGGATCAGACAACTCACTGTGGTCCCTTCCAATTTGACCCATTCTGTAATTCTGTGAAGGCTGGTCTGCACATTGAGACCATTAATGGTATCATAAGCTTGCTCAATAGTCACAAGGCAAACCCTAGGCACTAACAGTACCAGCAACATGGGAGGAGAGATTGTGCTGAAGGATTTTTTCCTCTCTACTGAAAGCATACCTGGCTTCAACTCCTTACCTGAGGATCTATGGTTAATAAATGGCATTAATATCTGAGGATATCTTGATGGTATTACTGAAATTACTGATCAGATAATCTTGTGTGTTGAGTGATGAAACAGTGCTGTCCATTTTCTGTAACAAATTATATTTACTTTCAAAAATGTGACTCTGAAAATAGTTTCCTTGACATATTCCTCAACATTTTAAAGTGTTTATTCTATTGTGGAAAACTAAGGCAATGCAAATTTATCAGATGTATGCCTAGGAAAACAAGCTGTGAACATATATTTTACCTCAGTGCCTGGTAAAATCTATCACTAGTAGGCAAAGACACATGGGTCATGACTTAATTTCTAAGCTACTCCATACAGTAGTTCCCCAGATTAGTTTTAATGCTACATGTATAAAGGTAATTCTACAATGCTTAAATGAATGTTCCTCTTCTGGATAAATGTACAGAAGACAAACTATGCTGACATAATTTTCAAGAGTTTGTGCAGACTGAGGAAGGTGGGAGGGAAATCACATGGAGTTCAAGGAAAGGCTCTGGGTATTGGGAGGCAACAGGAGACCAATAGGTTTCCCACCGCAATCAGAACCACTCACTCACTCACTCCCATGAGTAAAGCAGTGGACTCACAGACTCATGTTTATTTAATAACATAGATAAAGTCTAAAAATATGGCTTGCTTTGATGAAAATTTATTGATTTGAAGTAGTTTCCATCTGCCAATCTGTAGTTAAGTCTGGAATGTGCAAACAACATTGTTGTTTCTTTAAACGTAGACTATATTCTGACATTTTTCATGCTATACATAGGCTTTATTTTCTCCTTTCACCTGCAAGTCTAAATTCCCACCTGAGAAAAGCTCAATTTCCTGGTGGATTATAGATCAAAAAGGTTTCTCTGCCTTCAGCCAGTTCCAAGTACTGTAGCTGGAGTCTTTTGACATACCAGCTGATGTCTGCTTTTCCCTAGTGCCTCCCTGCTCCCCAGCTCACTGCCCTGCTGTCCACATCTGTTCCAGCTGCCTGCCAGCTTCTGTTGCAGGAGACACTGAAGCTGTGTGTGTGGCTTTCTTAAGTGCTTTTGTTTATATATGGATGACCATATCATCAGGAACGGCTGTTCCTCAACAGGATTTGCCCATCCTGAGTGTATGCTGCTGTATTTACTGATCACTGGGGAGCTGAGAGGTAAGAAGGCTCAACAAGGGGACTTGCCATGTCACGTAACTAGGTTTCAGTGATGCAGACCAAGTCTCCTTATTTATTAAATCCTCATCTGCTTTGTGCTCATTATCTCTTCTAATAAACCACTTACTGCACTAATACCCCCACGAATCCTGCTGAGATTAGCAGAACTACAGAGTGCCAGTGAAACATCTGACACTCTGCTGTCAAACTCTGATGAGGCAGAGCACACCATAAACCATTAAAAGAAAAGCCCATCAATCCGTCCCCAGACAACTCCAGTGACATATCATAGAGCAGTTATCATAGACCATAGACATATCATAGGGTTGGAAGGGACCTTAAAAATCACCTAGTTCCACTCCACTGCCATGGGCAGGGACACCTTCCACTAGACCAGGTTGCTCAAAGCCCCATCCTACCCGGCCTTGAACACTTTCATGTCTCCTGTTTGTTAAACTACTTGGACTAAAGGTTTGTCACGTGAAGGGGAACAGAATAAAAATAAAAGGAGAATTTCTGTCCTGTGAGTATTAATATATATTTTAGGGCTATTCAGTGTCCCACCCCCCAAAGGATGTCCAAACCAGTCTGCTAGAGGTTTCTTTAATCGAGATCTTTCACTAACAGATTCACACAGTTTGGACAGGAAGTTTTCCAGGACTTCACTATAATAGCAAGAGAGAGAGTGAGGCCCCCCAAAGAGCCCCCCCTGTGAGTTATTTCACCACCAGCACTGCAATATCACAGACAGACTCTGATTATCACAAAATAACAAATTAATTAATACCAAATCATGACAATTGCAGAGGATTCCATACGTCTTTAATAATGTTTTAACTACAAAAATATACTATGGCTATGAGGGTTACCTACCAGCAAGCTACACAAACAGACACCACGCAACTTAATAACAAAACCTTCCATACTAGAGCAGGGTAATTAAAAGTATTTTACTGGTAGAAAATATCCACACTAGCACAAAATACCCAAACCTTAGAACTTAACTGCAAAATAATTTTAACAGCACAACAAACCTAACAGTAAGAACAAACTAGACAGTGAGACACATAACCATAAACCAAAACTTAACAGCTATACGCCCACCCTAGAGCAAAGTATAGTATTAAATATAAAAGAGAAAGAAAGTAAGATTAGTTAATGACCTCTCACCCTGAGATGTTTCACGTGGAGTGGAGGGAGAGAGGCAGTCATTAGTTACCTCCGTGAATATGGATGTAACTCCGGAACTCTTCCCCAATTTTTCTTTAGGTTCCAATTTCTTTTTATATATTTTTTTCCTCTTAGACAAGTTTGAGTGATAGTCAGGCAAACAAACAAACCTTTTGGGTGTGTTGGACTATTGCTTTGTGAAAAAGGATGGAGACAGAGGCTCACAGACCACATCTAGCTTCATGCCTCCAGGAGTCTTAGAATATAGGCTACGCAATATCTCCATATCACCCCATTATTCAGTCAATGCTGTTTCACACAGAAGCTTATCAGTTTCTGTGAATGTCTCCCCAGATGCTAGGGACCTTCCAGGAACCATCAAGAGCTTATCTCTCCTTTTGTGACCTTATGTGTCACCCCACAAGGTTACATCACACAGTTGCTTTGGTAGCATCAAAATCAAGAGCTCATGACCACAGAATCTTATTCCTAAAATTTTGAAAATCCTGGGTCCTTGGAATAGGCACAAAGACATCTCTTTCTTGGTCTGCTACTGAATGGTTAACATAGCCATTTCAACACCTTCATCCTGATATGTTTAAATAACTACATCCCTCACTCAGTGAAAAATGAGGTCAGCTCCTCAGACAATTTTCTCCAGGAGAAAGCCAATCTTGTTGAAGTCTTTTGTTCATTCAAATTTGTAGTGACTTTGTGGCACAAACCTTAATTCCCAGGCAACCAGTGACAGAACAAGAGGACACAGTCTTAAGCTGCACCAGAGGAAGTTTAGGCTAGACATGAGGAAAAAATTCTTCACAGAAAGAGTGATTGGCCATTGGAATGGGCTGCCCAGGGTGGTGGTGGAGTCACCGTCCCTGAAAGTGTTTAAAAAAAGACTGGATGTGGCACTTAGTGCCATGGTTTAACTGATGAGGTAATAGGTTGGACTTGATGATCTCAAAGGTTTTTTCCAACCTAGTTAATACTGTGATTCTGTGATTCATAAATCCTTAAGACTCCTGTCACTGGCAGCTTGGACTGAAGATTATAAATCCTTCAGCCTATATAAACTCTGGCTAAGTTAATTATTTACTTCTTAAAATTCATCAAGTGCTTCTTATCTTTTTTGAAATATAAAGCCATTGAATTCTTTACCCTTATCAAAGACTTTCAGAAGAGGCAGTACAAAAGATTTCAAGATCACTATTTATCAGGAAGTTTACACTGTGAAAACAGATGCAAAAACTGCCTCCTGGTACTCTTTCCTACAACAGCTCAAGAACATTTTCAAGGCTTCCATTCCAAAATTTGCTTCTTAGAGCACTGTGGAGTTGAACACACAACAGACAACTCCCCTTCTGATCCCAGCTCATAACGTTTCATTTAACAAAGACTCACAAGTAAAACCTGCTGGGATGACAAATTCTCCTCCTTACAAGCATCCTCTACTGCTGAAAACATTCACAGACAATTTCAACAACCTCTTCAATTGTCAGAGGCATTTCCAAGCATCAGCAATAAGGTAGCTGGTCAAAACCTTATGCCAAAGCTTGTACTTTTTTTCTTAAAATAGTCACATACAGACAGAGCAAGTCTTGACATGGATAAAGCCCAAATCCAAATCAAAGTAAATTTGAGAGTGGTTATTTATCTTGATACAGAAAGATTTTCTTTCCTTTCTTCTCCTCTTTAAGTACTTCTGACATGAGCGTGATAAGCCTCACTTAAAAAAGACAGTACCTTTTCAGCATTTTTAATGTGGCCAGAAAACCAAAATACCTCACTCCTTTTAAGCTAAAGACAGTAAATATTCTGCTCCATTACATGATGTGAAAAGTTCCAGCTTTAATAAAGATTTAACAATCCATCACAACTATACTATGTGTTTCATACCACTTTTATAAATATATTAGATTACTTTATTCAGATACTATATATATATAAAGAATGAAAGGCTTTTCTCTGGATCAAAAAACAGTGAACAAAAATTTAGTGGACTTGAATGAATTACAATTCACTCTGCTAGAAGTTGTTTATTGTGAGGACTGAACTATATATCCATAGCATATTTACAGATCAGTAATACTACACTTTTTGAGAAATGCACTAAACAGGAGTCAGCAGCTGAAGGAAAACAACATGACCATATTTTCGCAGATAAATGCCTTCATGTTCATAGATAGATACTGCTTTGTTTTATCCTTTGTATTTCACATGTGGTTAATATGACACTGTAACCGTTAATTCATGTGTGTTACATTGTGGATTGAAAAAGACGAAAGATTTCAATAAAAATATCTCATCCACTGACTTATTTTTAATCCTAGTAACACAGCAAGTTTCTACATTGAAGTAGCATAAAATGAAATGCGCTGTTATGTGATCTCTTTTGTCTTATTAGCTGGTTTAGAAATATTAAAAACTATTAAACAGTGCTTTCATAATACCATACAATTCTGCTACTGAATTTTCTAGAGCAGGATCTGAGCTCCTGAAGCTTGCAGCTCTTCATTTCACCCAGGCTGCCAGTTCCTGGCGGACATCCCTGGGACCTCATTAATGCACAGACTGCTGCAGGTGTTTGCATGGTCTCCACAGCTCCAGCAACGAGGAGGTTCCCCAGCCCTGCTCTAAAGGAACAAATATGTTGATGTACAAGATCTGATCACAGAGTTTGGGTTTGGATTTGTCATCACAGAAGCTTCAGTGACCTGATGATTTTTCTGAATACTCCACTCGCAGGAGATGAAAAGCAGAAAAATTGTTTTCTCTGTAAGACTCAAATTGTTTTCCTTATGCAGTTTCTCATGCTGATGAGATTTTTCTTGTGGATCTTCAAACTCCATGTGACATCTGGTATTAGCTGTACTTGTAAGACATTAAAAGACAATGGGATCAGTAGACTTCTGAGACAGAAGTGCTATTTTTCTGTCTATGGACTGCTGAGCAAGTGCAGACCTGGGAGATAGCAGTGGGTAACAGTATGATACCTTGAGCAGATCCAATAACCTGGAAACAAAATTCCCAAGAAACACAGAAGACTATGTAAAGTTTGATGTAATGTCAAAATTCACCAACCTGGATCAAATTAAGACCTGCCCTGCAAGAGCACGGCACACAAGTCAAAAATTAGGCACAAACACCACTACTTTTGGTCTGATCTTTTGGCATCTAGTTGCCTTTACTTTTTTCCACTAAAAAAATAAGTCACCTTGACCAGTCAAACAGATTTTTTGAGTTTTGTCTTTGCCTTTTTGGAGGAAGTTTCTGCAGGAGAAGCTGCATACACCTCAAAGATGTTGCTGACTGTGGGTCCAACTGCATTTTCAGAGGACACTCTGGAAAAGTATTTTTCAAATAAACTAGTTTAAGTATATTGCCTTGAAAAAATTCCAGTGAAAAAATAGGAGACCAGGAAAAGAACTGTATCTGTGAAGCACTCACTAAAACACTATGCACAAAATCTTTTGGCACTGAAGTATCTCCTCACAAATTTACTTGCAAGCACTTATTTCCTTTTCTGCTGTGAAATTACATTCCTACACACTACTTTAAAATGGCAATCTATTATTAAAGATGCAGGAAGCAAACATCAGCAATTGAAGGGACGGGAACCTCTCCCATCTTTATCTACTGCAATGAACCATCATTTTTATGCCCTTATATCTTTTAGAGTGTGTTTTTTCCTTTCTCTTTCCTTCTGTCAGAGTATTTCAGTGCTGGAATTCCTGTGAACTGGTTAAGTTGCTTTCATATTGAACGACCAGAAGCAGAATCTTTACATATCCAAATGAATCTACATAAATGTTCACTTTTTTAACACATCATCCTCCCAACCTTATCACTTCATTGATAATCATACATAGATAAGCAAGAACAATCTAAATATACATTTCTTTTCAATCATGAGGACACTGAGGAGGAAGAGGATACATGTAAATGTCCAGTCTTCCATGTGTTCCGCTCTCACTTAGATGCATTTATTGCCATCACAGATAATCAAACGACATAGATGTAACAGAAGGAACTTATCTATTTTACTTCCTTTAGGTGTGAAAAAGAGTAATAATCACATCCACTAGACAGAGTCCTTCTCTCAGATCCACAATTTCTCTACTTCAGAGGAACTCACAAGATGTACTGGGTTACCAACACCCTTATTATACGATGCCAAGCTGTCAGGGGTTAATGAAATGTGGTACAGAAAGCTGCAGAAAGACATGTAACATTATAACATTTGTTGCTGGTTTTGTGCCCATTTTAATAAAAGAAATGTTAACCACTTTATAACGTGATTGACAAGCAGCAGTGTTTTATGTCGACTACTGAAAAACAAGCTCTTTATCAGCATTGTGTTCTGCTTCCACTTATGGATAAATATTAACTTTATCTCATGGTTGTGCATGCAGGTATCATGGCTAGGACCTTCATGTGTATTCGAAAGGAAAGTTTATTCTTCAGCTTGTCTGCAAAAGATAACATTCAAACCACTTTTATAACAGATAAAATCAGGAACATCTCCACCTGTCACAAAATATAACAGTGTCAAAACCAATAGAAATTGAGACCATAAGCAATGCTGAATTTTTTGAATAAAATTTCCATGTTATAAAATATTGTTATTATTGACAATATTCCTCTGTAAATGTGTACCCGGAGTAGCTTACACTGAATGGAATGAAGATACTGGCAAGGGAATTAAAGCTCATCAGGCACCTGGGGAGTTATTATGTGTCTGGTTCATTAATTCACAGAATAGCCAAGGTTGGAAGGGAGAAATTAAGAAATTGCCTAATGACAGCAGGTTACTGAGGACCTTGTACAGTTGGGTTTCGTGTTATTAGTCTATGTGAAGAAGAGGGAAAAGCAAGAGGCCACTTGCTGGCATGGAGGAGCAGTGACCCTCTGTAGAATAAACATTGCAATGTGGAAGTTAAACAGCAAAGGTTTCCGCGGAAGCTTCATGTCCTTCACTGCAAGTTCCAGGCTTTCCAGGCTCTCAGGAGATACTTAACATGCAGGAACAACATCATACCTAAATATTCCACTAATCTATCAATAAAGGCATGCTATTAAAGGTTGTGGTGCTAACACAGACCTCCCTTTGCTTTACTGGTCATCTTATTTTACATTCTCCACTCTCAAAAGCAACAATGACAAAGGTTCCAAGCTTTCATTACTTCAGGCTCCTGTGTTTTCTTCTGAATACAGAGGATGCAGAGGACAAATAGACATTAGCTGGTAACCAAGCTGATGGTCACATAACTTCCCTGACATATTGCCCAACTCATGTATGTTTCCTTCACTGAGAACCTTAGGAAAAAAAAAAAGAAATTCTGCAGTAAAAGCAAGCAGAACAAACCAGAATTTTTTAGGCACTTCAATATGTCAAACACCTCTCCTGATGAAAGAACAAGAAGAGCAATGATCATGTAGGAAAATGAACATCAGTATGTGCACAGCAGTTTCTCAGCTAAAGCAGAAAACAAATCCTGGACAGGGCAAAGTTGAATACAGAAGAATGAGAACAATGCACTTCTTCTGTTTATAATGGTATAATATATATAACAATATAATGTTTATAATGGTATAATATACAAGACAAATAACTAAATAATCCAGCAACCAAAAATCCCCAGTTGAATAAAATTGACACCTGATAGACTAGAGGGATGGCTTCCTCTGCTCTGACTACCCTCAGCTTGGCAAGCAGCACAGTACACAGCAGTGCACACCAGCCAGCTTTTGCATATGCTTTTCTGCATGCATCTAACATGATACTGACTATTGTTATTGGAACAGATCAGTTACATTTGTACTCTGGAGGAGATAAACTTAATTCTGTATGTTCTTCTTCCAATGTTTCATATAAAATAAAACATACAGTTACAAGAAATTTAAAGAATAGTAGCCCAGAATCATTGCATAGTGGCAGCAATATCTGAGTAAAATTAATTCTTTGACAAGCTTCCATGATCTATTGCTGGGTAAATGCTTATTCAACTATGTTTATTCTCAATATGTGTAAGCATGTGTAGCAGTCAGAAAAAACTGCTAATTAGGTTAATCATGACTACTTCTGAGGGAGCTTCAGTTTCTTGGAAACTAGTTTCTAAATGTTTGTCTGAATTAAAATTTTGTGAAAATAAATAAAGTTGCATGTCTGGACAGTTACTCATTGGTCAAGAAGAACTCCATGCAGCAGTACATTCTGGGGGCCAACCAGCTAGAAAGCAGCTTTGCAGAAGACAACTTGGCAATACTGGTGGACATCAAATTGACCATTAGCCAGCTGTGTACCTTTGTGGCCATATCAGGACCAGCCTTCTGTACCATATGAGGCAGAGTATGTTCACCGAGTTGAGGGAGGCGATCCTATCCCTTTACTCATTGTTGGTGAGACCACAGCTGGAGTGCTGTGTCCAGTTCTGGGCTCCCCAGTACAGGAGAGACATGAACATAGTGGAGATAAGCCCTGTGAAGGACCACAAAGATGACTGAAGGACTTGAACATCTTATAAGGGGAGAAGCTGAGAGGGCTGCGACTGTTCAGCCTGAAGAGAAGGCTTGGGGAGAAACTTATTAATGTATATTAATACCTGATGGGAGGGAGTAAAGATCATCGAGCCAGACTCTTCTCAGTGGTGCCCTGTGTCAAGATGAGAGGTAATGGGCAGAAACTTAAATCCAGGAAATTCCATTTAAACCTAAGAAAAACCTCTTTTTCTATTAATGTGTTCAGACACTAGAATAGGTTGCCAAGAGAACTTGTGGAGCTGTATCCTTGGAGAAATTCCCATCTTGATTGTACATGGCCCTGAGCATCCTGATCTGGCTGAGCCTGCCCTGAGCAGGCAAGCTGGACTATATGGTCTCCAGAAGTCCTTCCCTACGTCAACTCTTCTGTGAGTCTGTAATTTTTGTGCAGTCAGTAAACAGATGTATAGACGGAAGAAACTACTTTCTTAGTATACTTTCTGCAACAAGCTTTTGATCAGACCTTAAATCTTAAGATTTAATATGCTTTAGAAGTGTATTTGCATTATAAGTATAGTTAGCAGTAGAAGTTCTTTTGTATAAGTTGTTCTACGAACTTCTTCAGGGCTTTGACTGAATATTCTACAAAGTATCACAAATTCTGCTCTCAGGGGCTCCCTAAAATACACACTTTCACTTTTATTTTCCAAATTTATTACTAGACAGTACCGTCGCCCATTCTAATGAAAAGGCCAAGGCAATTACTCATACTTCCCTGCATGGTTATATATATCAATGCAACACACAACTTCAATAAATAAATGAAACCTTCTCTTTGTCGTTCTGCAATAAAATATTCAAGTTAAAGAAGTCAATTATAAGAAACACTAATTCTCATCTTCTGTGTTTTGTCTCACACACAGAGGAAGAAACAGCATCATCTGACAACCTGAATTCTGCAAACTGTTGTTTTCTGTGTTCAACAAAAAATAATGAAAAAAAATCAAAGGTTTAGTTGTCAAGAAAAACAAGAATAATGTGTCTATTTAATGATATTAATTTATTATATATTAAATTATTCTGCTGTTCTGAAGGAGCATGAAGCAAGCATACAGAAGAACTAATCTAAATGCCACAATTTAGACAAAAGAAGAAAGGTTGATTGGTATTAGATGGATAAAACACTCATATATTCTGACTGAAATCAAATGTAAAAGATGTAAAAGATATAGATGCAGGCAATCTCCCACACAGAGCAACGAGACCCTACTGCCAACAACATGGACTGAACAGAATGGGAGGAAAATGCAATAAGCTTGAAGCTCTGTAAAGTCTGCAAAGACAAACTAAAGGACAAAGAGTCCTATCTTCACTTTGAGGACACATACACATTAGAAGTGTTGATATCCATGAATTTTTTTTTTAGACATTAGTTGTTAAAAAAGAAATATTCCAATTAGAGAAACATCAAATAGGGCTAAGAAATGCAGTGGCAATGAACTTGCTTCACAAACAAATAACCCAAAGAAGCAAATGGGGAAAAACGGGAGGATTAATAAGACTCCTTTTTTAATTAACAGTCAGACATTGAGTATAATTCAGACTTGGTGACATCAACAAGAGCTAATCACACAAGAAACAGATTTGGACTCTTGAATATAGCAAATAGCTTAAATGTGGTGTTTCACATAGGACGAAGATGAAAATAAAACAAATTAGCCCAGTCTAACTGAGCATGGAGATAAAAAGGAACAGAAAACATAGTTTGTTTTCACTGAAAATGGTCTTGATACGTAATTTAGTTTCTGTATTCTATCTGATAAGTCTTGCAAACGACATTGATGACTTTGACTTTGCATGCTAATGCAGATGCATGATGACAGACCTGAGGCTGTCCAGGGCAGGGTGTGCTGTCACCTCTTCACACATCTGAGCCTGCCAGGGCTGCATCCAGGCTGCAAGCTAGGAAACAGCCAAGCTTCATTGGTCCATGCATTCTGAAAAGATAGCTACAAAACCCATCTCACTAATTTTGATTTCCAACATATTTCAGAATGCTCAGTTTTGCTGTTCTGGACAGTGTTGTGTTTATTGCAGACACTGAGGAGCCCACCCAAGAAAGCTTTTGGGGATTTGGAATAAATAGTATTGTTTGGGCTTGTGGGCTGATCTTTGTCAGTGGCTTTAACACAGTCATTATGCTTATAGAGAAAAGGTGAAAAAAACAACTACAAAGTTCACTGACTTGATTTATGAAGCCTATCTTTTTTCTGCCTAACAGCTGAAGTCTCAAGGGCCTTGGGTTGTGGTTGTAGTTTGTTTTTTTCAAGAGGCTTGTGCACTTTGGCTGGACTGCAGATTTAAAAGACACAGAGCATTCTGGTCGCCATGTGACTCTGTACAGGAAGGTCTTTGCCAGCAGAGAGGAACTGTGTCTTTGGGAAGGTCTGGCAGAGTGCTACTGCAGCTGGTGGCTACAGCCCTCCCGCTGTGCCACACTGGATCCTGCCCACTGGATAAAGCAGAGTTTGGTTCTGCATGGTTTCTGAACACTATAGAAGGAAAACAAACAAAACACAGACAACTCTTAAGTTCTCTGTGGTCAATCTATCTTTATTTCTCACCTCAACCAGCAGTTTAGGTGTTTCATGGTGCCTGAAGTTAAACCCAAGCAAGCCGTGCATGTGCACCCAGGAGCACTGAGGCGTGGGCAGCAGGCAGAGGCAGTGACAGCCAGCTACGGAACACTTGCACTGACATTTGAAAGTGCAGGACTTTCTTCATAAAAGTGGATTTTAAACAGGCACCCAAAAGAAGATGGGTTTGTAACAAGAGAGTTTGTAACATATCTGTGGTTTAGAATTGGTCTTGTCATTTGAGGTGGAGAAACTGAGTAACAGAACTGGCTGACATTCGATCGAAAAAACTCAGAAGGGAATTACTGGGATCCCAGAATCAGCCCTTTAAAAAGCCACCAGAAGTTGTTTAGCAAATAAATTACCTAAATAGAACTTGGGATCAAGAAGACCTGTGGGACAAAAAGGCATGTGAAAAAATCTACAATAAACACTGCACTGCACCTGATGGTGCTAGACAAGACATGTGTGTTCTGCAAACACCAGTCACAGTGTTTGAAGAAAATTATGCCATATCTAGTGCTATGCCCAGTGTTTGAAGAAAGGCTGAAGAGTGACACAAGTCTGCCTGCTCTTACACCCTGCACAGGACTACAAGACCAATGCTGCTGACTGCACAGGAGTGATCAATAGAGCAACAAAGTATCATATGATTATGCTTAAGGTGATCAAGGGCTCAAGTCAAAATGGCAACTGAAGTAATGCCTAATACTCAAAGTAAATGCACAGCTAATGAAAAATAAGTGTAGTTTTAGAGTTAATTAGCAAGCAAACATCCTGTAAGCTGGCAAGTAAAGTATACATACAGATGAGTAGATAACTGGAAATTATTTAGTTTGTAGCTTTTACCAATAAAAACATGTATGAATTAAGAGGATAATAGCACGCCTCGCTCTTGGTTTTGCTCAGCCATACCCTTCTTTGGAGAGGCCAGGAACAGGCAGCTGAGGAACATCCTGGCAGAACACAGCACATTCATAAGAGTCCAAATGACTTACAGTTTTATGATGATTTATGCTGCTTACCAAAGGGCAACAGCTTAAATGGAGAGAGAGTCACTTGGTACTCTGACTAACAAGGAAGGAAGTAGGTAGTTCTGATTCTCCAGAAGGGAAATGAATAGTTAAAGATTCAACCCTGCCCCTGTAAGGCTAAAATACAAATACGAATAAGAAGGAAACATCTGGATACCCCAATGAGGGAAAACCTGGAGGACACGGACTAGGCCAAATACTAAGGCAGCTGTGCAATATTCTGATCTTCAAGAGGCATTACAGGACATGGCACAGAAATGCTGCATTAGTAAAAAGCACACCAGTACCAAGACTGGAAGCACCATCACTATGTTAGTGAGGTGCACACCTTAGGTTTATGTTAAGAGTTAGGTTTTTTGTTCCAGTTGACCTCAAGTTGTGCCAGGGGAGGTTTAGATCAGATATTAGGAAAAATTTCTTCTCAGAAAGGGTTCAGGCATTGCAAGAGGCTGCCCAGGGAAGTGGCTGAGTCACCAGTCCCGGAGGTATTTAAAAGACGTGTAGATGTGGCACATAGGGACATATGTGGTCAACCTGGAAGTGTTAGGTTTACAGCTGGTCTCAATCATCTTAAAGGTACTTTCCAACCTAAATGATTCTGTAATTCTATGCCTGGCACACAGCTGCAGGGTTCTATTGCTTTCGGGTATCTGCACGACATTGTACCTTGTGGGAGAAAATCAAGCATTTGTTTGGTACTTCTGCCCCATGCTGCAGTGCATGGCACACATCACATTCTCCTTTGGGTAAGATAGTTTATCTTGGGCATGCCTAAATTTTCAGTCAGAAACACAAAAGCCATTTGTTAGCAAAAAAATCATTCAGGAAGAACTCTAGAACAGTTAGAACAGTTGTCCAAGACTCTGAGGATCTTTGATGAGAGCTAGGAGTTCTGAGTAAAGATAAATAAATACCAGAGCACCACATGAAAGAAAAATCAAGTACAGAAACAAAGTTCAAAGAGGAGTATAAATAGACAGTGGGCTATTACCATCATGTTTGCCATTCAAATAAAAAAGCATATGAAAACACACAGAATGGTCAACAAGGATTTTGTGCCTTGCTTACATCAGTGATCCTAATTGTGCAGCTGTGCAGCAGGTGTGAGTGCAAATCCCAAGAAAGAATGTGAAAAACAGTAGGAGTTTGTTCGTTGGGCTTCCATACCTGAGGCAACATCTTAGAAAGCACACAAACTGAACTGAGTACAAGCCAATATTTCTCAGGATGGACACTGACAAAGTTTCCTTACAAGAGACTGAGCAACAGGCAAAATTAAATTTACGCAGCGTATGTTCTTGCAAAACCCTACATTTTAATACATTCAAATGATAAAACAGTCAATGTCTTTTTCATGGGTACAATAGTGTCATGGTTTACCAACCAGCCCAAACAGAGGGCTCATCAGATGCTGGTGCTGGCTGATACCTACCAGAAGCCATCAATTGCTACATTAAAACAAGTTTTACAATCATCACCTACAAAGATCCCAGAGTAATACATAGGCCATCTTCTCAATTAGCAAAGTATGATTTGCAAATTGAATACAAGCTTAGAACTGAGATTTGGTCATTGCAGCCACATTCTCCCAAGCATTTGAAAAAGTGCAGAGAAGCAAAGTCCAGAGCTGCATTATGTTAATCCGATTTAAAAGGAAAAAAAAGCCTGTCCGGTCTAAGATAGAAGGCAGACTTATTGCTGAGGCAAGATCCTGCATAAAGTAATTAAGGCTGTTACTAAGGGATGGCTGAGACAGTGTAATTCCATCTCTTTTATCAGTTCTAAGGCTCTCAGCACTATATGGAGTTTTGTTCAAAGACAACATGAGAGTGATTTTTTAGGTGTTAGAGAAGCATGTCAGAAGAAATATATGATGGTCACTTATGGATTGAAGGAAACCATAGGAGAGCTAGAAAATACATGGTTTAAGAAAAATAATTTAAAATATTAAGTTTAATACATAACTTCACGAAACAAGAACAGTAGCATGAAAAAAGTTTTAAAAGCTTGTTGCATCCCAAAATTAGAAAAACAAGCCAAGAAGAAGAGCTGCAAAAATGTGCTCACAAATTTGATTGCAACATCTAGAACTAAGCAGTTCATAGATTTTTAGCCTTACTTCAGTTAACCAATGGTACCAAACAGTTCTATGCTTATACATATCAACTTTCTTTTTACCAGCCCTGGTGAAATTGCCACAGTACATCTGACATTGCCTCTTGTTTAGGGGCTATGAATTTACATACTTTGAACTGGAGTATGATGCATTATTCACAAGTGAACAGTAGAAAACAATGTCAAAATAATGCTGAAATATCTGACAAAGACTCTAGTCCACATACAGCAACAAGGCAGAACCAATGAATCCCTAAGTTGCCAATGCCTGATGTTTTTCAGAATAGAAAGCTGAAAACAAGAATACCCGCATTGGTGAAGATTGATACCTGTCAGAGGGGCTTAATGGTTATATAAAAAGATAGGCAAGGGAAAACAAAAAGCTTAGTAAGATCTGTGGTGACAAGAGTGGCTGCCACTTCTCAACAACTCTGTGCAAGCCAGTGCTTGAGGCATTGGCTGCCAACAGCAGAACCCTCCCCACCAGCAGGACCCTCCTCATGTGAGGAGCCTTGCACTTACATGAAATTGTAACCTGCCCATGGCACACCTGGAAGAAACAGGTGGCATCTTCCCAAAAGCCCAGAAAGGGGGAGAAGGATTGTTTTGCTCAAGAAGATCTCCGAAGAATAACAGATGTTGCTGTTGCAAAGACCAAGAGCAGAATATGGCTCCACCAGGACAACTGTGGCACAGTGAACTGCCAGAATACAGAGCTGCTGACGGCTGGGAAGAGACTCAGAGGCCCCTGAGTAATGCAGCACTGCTAGCTAACTTAATTCACACAATAGAAATAGGCACTCAAAATGTTACACTCATTATTAACAGCTTATATTTTTAGATTTGCCAGAAAGACAGGCTCCAGCTTGAACCATATATAGTAACTGCAACTACAGAGGTTCACATTGTGCACAGGGAGGAGGTAGGACTCAAGAACACCCAAACCCTGTCCTGTACTGTAATACTAATTGAGATATTTGGTCCAGGGATCAGTTTCCCCAGTACTAAAGATCTACATTAGAGTAAGTGAACAGGAATAATGTGAAAGCAGCTGGTAGATACCATTAAACAGTACAACTGTATGTCATTTCAGTTTATAAACATGCTTAATTTCTTAATAGATCTATACTAACATGAATGCTATCACTTTTATTGCATGTTTCTAAAATCAAACCCAAATATAGGACTAGCTACTAAATTATATAGCTTGATCAGTCGTATAACATAGACCATTACATTTTTCTATTGAAACTCCTGTAATTTCTAGTAGTACTTAACTACAGAATCTTCCAAGAGAGGATTCAGTCTTGAACTGAAAGGAGTAAAAAAGTTCCTCATTTCTCCTGTTGGATTTTTCAAAAGCTAAGCACCCTTTTGAGAAAAACTTGTGCCAGATTGCTCATTTGAATTTCTCTAGCTTGGGCTTCCAGCTATCAGATCTTATTAAACCTCAGTCCAATGGATTAAAGAGTCTTTTGTGACTACTTTTCCTCTCCCTGCTTGTTTATACACTACACAAGAAGTCATCTTTCAGTCTTCTTGCTGATATAAAAATCAGATTTGTTTTCACATTTTCCCGGCCCCCAAATACTTTCTGAACCACATCCATCTATTGCACATCTCCTGTAAAAATGCATCTCAAGAACAGGACATAATGCATTTATATTAGTCTCAAAGATGTCACCTCCTGCTGTAAAATCAATTCCTACCGATAACCTTTGAAACTCGACCATTTTGTGCCTTTAACTGTCTCTAGCTATAATTTACCTCTTGGCTGTATTCAAATGCTTCTATTTGACTAAGTCCAGGTTACCAAGCAATAACAACACTGATCACAGGCTAAGAGGGTTCCAGTGCCCTGAGCTAGAGAACCATGGATATTAGAATGATGTTGATCCCGAACCTGTGCAGGATCTGCTGCTCCAGCTGGATTCCTCTAAATCTATGGGGCCTGATGGGATTCATCTGAGAATAATCAAAGAGCTGGCTGATTCATCATGAGGCCTCTTGCTATGATTTTCGAACACTCTTGGAAAACTGGAGAGGTTCCAGTTGACTGGAAGGTGGCTAATGTTATCCCAATTTTCAACAAGGGCAAGAAGGATGACCCAGGAAACTACAAGGCTGTCTGTCAGTGACTGGTAAAATTATGGAGAAGATTATTCTGGGATTATTCTGGGAGTTACTGTCTCTCACAGGATCCTTCTAGACAAAATGTCCAGCACACGGCTGGATAAACACATTATGTGATGGGTGAGCAACTGGGTCATGGATCAAGTGCACAGGTTTACAGTAAATGGTATCAGGCTTGTGAGGGGTCACTAAAGGGGTTCTGGAGGGTTCCATTTTAGGGCCAGTGTTCTTCAACATCTTCATAAACGACTCGTATGCAGGACTCAAGGAATACTAAGTAAGTCTGGGGCAACTCTGGATGTTTGTACAGACTGGAGAATAAGATGCTGGAAAACAGTGACTCAGAAAGGGACCTGGGGGTCCCAATAGCAAGTTGAATATGAGTCAGCAGTGCCCTGGCAGCCAGGAGGGCCAACAGTGTCCGGGGGGGCATCAGGCAAAGCATTGGCAGCTGTTTGAGGGAGGGGATTGTCCCACTCTACTCTGCACTGGTACAGCCTCACCTTGAATATTGTGGCAGTTTCAGGCATCACAATATAGGAAAAATATTAAGCTATTAGAGAGTGTCCAAAAGATGGCTACAAAGATGGTGAAGGGCCCTGAGGAGTGGCTGAGAGCCCTTGGTCTGTTCAGCCTGGAGAAGAGGAGACTGAAGGGAGACCTCATTGCAGTTACAACTTCCTGATGTGAGGAAGTGGAGGGGCAGGCACTGATCTCTTCTTTCAGGTGACCAGCAACAGGACCCAAGGGAATGACATGAAGCTGAGTCAAGGGAGGTTTGGGTTGGATATTAGGAAAAGATTCTTCATGGAGAAGGTGGTTGTGCACTGGAACAGGCTTCCCAGAAAAGTGGTCACAGCACCAAGCTTGACAGAGTTCCAGAAGCGTTTGGACAACACTCTCAGGCACATGGTGTGATTCTTGGAGTTGTCCTGTGCAGGGCCAGAAGTTGGACTTCAATAATCCTTGTAGATCCCTTCCAACTCAAGGTATTCTATGCTTCTAATAAAGATTACTTTTCATTTCTATACTTTCTGAAACAAAATTTACCATTTCACCAAGCTTTGTGTTACCCACAAATTTTATGAGTAATCATTTTGTGCTTGGTTCTTCATTGCAACTGAAAATGCTAAATAGTACATCAGGCTTACTCCTCATCCTTCACAGTAGCCCACCAGAAGCCTCCTCTCCAGTCATGATTTTTCACTGACAATCAGTGTGTGTGATCTGCAAATCTCTCCTTCTACTTAACTGTGATCAGCCAATGTGTGAGTCACATACTTAACTCCTTCTTCACACTCCTCCACAAATAGCCTACAACTTAAGTATTGCAGTGCAATGGCTGGTTTCCCTTTCATGCCATAATCCCACTCAGCAGAGATACCTTGTTCCACTGACCAATTCTGTCGTTCCCATGTAATGAGAAAAAAAAAGTCTATGGAGCCATACTATTTGTATTGCAAGTGCATGCCCCAATGCACACCTTCCCTGAAGGTATTGCATCACAGCACGAAGTTTTGCCACCTGGGGGGAGTTCCTGGACTTGGATAAGGGCTCAGAAAGGATAGGTTCCAGTTGCAGTTCTGAAGCCCTTCTGCTATCACGTAATCTCTTGTGCAAAACCAGTCCATTCTCTCATTATCTGCCAGGGTGCTCTTGCATGCCACCAAAAGACATCTGAAAGGTCTTGTGATACCTGTGGATTATTACAGAGGGCTTTCCAACCCACTGATGGTTTTTATCAAATCATTATAGCAATATAATTTAATACTAAAACACCAGATACCTTCTTTATCTTCTCTTTGAGCTTTCCTAGCCAAACTCAGTCTACTATGATAAAGCAGAATGTTTGCTATATTAAGATGATTAAAAAAACAGCCCATGGAACTGTACAGCTGTATCTACAATATTTTTATATAAATTAAATATTAATAGGAATATGGATGAGAATATTTCCAGGATCACAGTGCTCTAATAATCTTACACGCTGCTGACTTTTTTGCTTTAAGATAATGTTTATTAGTCCCATCAAGACTAATTCTGCACTGAGTGCTTTTGTAACAGCTGTGCTACATTTTATTAGTTTATACACAAGAAAGTAGCTATTTTATTCAGAAATAAAAAACAGAACCGTTATGCTGTCTAGTTACAGCTAGTTATTGCTTGAGAATGGCAGGGATACAAAAGAGCTAAATAGGATTTTCATAATGCAGATTTTATTGGGGAAAAGCCACAATACAAGAGAATGAGACTCATTTAATCTAGAAGAACTACAAAAATTTAATCTTGAATGTGCATCATGCAGGAATGCCATATGAAACTTACTTTCTAAAGCTCTGGGGGTTTTGTATACCATAAAAATGAGTAAACAAAGTAGCAAAGGTTTGAAGCAGATGAGAAATGAATTATACTCAGGAAATAATTAATTAGGTTATGACATGCTAACAAGAAAACAGATTTTTCCATGACCAATCTAATTAGAGAAATTTTGTTCCTTATGAACTACTGTATGTGTATACACTTTTGCAGCAAGTCCAGCTCCCTCCCTCGGTTGCATCCCAAGCCTTTCAATCTGTCCCCAGCCTTTAAAACCCCCATTTCTCAGCCATTTTCTCCAGCAGTCAGGCCTGAGACACAGCGTGGGAGCCACCAGCACCATATGCCCCTGATCACCAAGGGCACATCAGGCAGAGAAGGACCTGCTGGTGCTGCAGATTTCAGCCTTTGCCCTGTGGGAACATGCATAAGATCTGTTTTCTACCCTAATATGGTTTTTCATAAAGCTGTGTAGGACTTAGTGTGTACAACCCCAGGTGTTAAAATATGCCACTTCTACGAAAGAGATAGAGAAATGGTTGGAATCATTATAGTAAGTCCCTACAGTGTAAATATGTCTACGTCTTGACCAAACCATTCCTTTTCCTATCTTGCAAACAGACTCAAATACATAATGCTGTCAGTCAAGTCAAAGCAGTAAAAACCTAAACAATTCAAAAAGACAATATCAGACCAACACACTGGACATCACATTTCTGCAACAGTAACGTCTGGCCTGAAAACAATTTCCCCCCCTTTTGTTTCACACGAGATAACAACTACTACAGAAACCACTATGGACCAGTCCAGTGGCAAAATCCAACAGTGAATGCATCTGTTTGAAGCCATTTCACTCTTACCTTCCAGAAGAAAAAAATAATAATTCAATAGAAGGCAAATCTCCCACTTTTTTTTTTTTGAGTGTTCAACCAAAATGATCACAAGGGCCTGACTCTTCAAATTCACAGGGTGGCTCACCACTACAGCTGATGCTCATCTCACTTTCCCTGTCCGCTTAAGATGAGATTGCACAGTAACCACTACTCCAAGACAAAACTCCTCCCTGTAGTGCTTCATCACTAGTGCCCCATTTCATGGAAACATTGAGTAGTGGCATATTGGCACTATGGAACTGTCATCTATGGACACTAAGACCTGTGAAATATTGGCCTAGGGACCATCCAGTTGTACAGGTTCCAGCTGCCAAGGTACCTTCTGCCTCTTTCTGCACCATACTCCCACCAGTCACTTTTACATAGGAACATCTGTATCTTCCTTCTTGCTCTTAGGTATGAGAGGAGCTCATACATGGCATGTGTTGTGTTTTAGGAATGATATTCCCCAACTTAGTGTTCCCACTGAAATTACTTAGAAAGAAGGGTTTAATATAAGTTTTTAAGAAATCCACGGAACTAAGTTAGGGCTGTATGCTGGCAGTAAAGGCAGAACTAAGATGTTTTAAGATGTTTTTTAGGATTAGGCACCGTATGGCCTAGTAAGCATAAGACAAGGTAGGACTGAGAGTAGAATAACAAAACATAACTCAGAAAACTGTCAGACAGGAATGAGATAGCAGGAATACCCTGGCTCCTACCAAAACCAAAACAAGATTTGTGTTTTGCTGAACTTGTAAGAAACCAGTTTCTCGGCCAAGGTTCGAGTAAACATGTGAGGAAGACCATCTGCTTCATCTCAAAAGACCCCCAAAAGACCCCCAGGAGGGGTGGAGACCGGGTGGAGATGGGGAGGTGACCTATGTTAATGAGTTCTCAGAATTAATTGTAATATGTAACACCTATTCCTGGAAATAAAACATATACACATAGGTTAGTCATAAATATGTATAGTTTAGGTGCATATAGCCCTGCTTGCCAAATCCTTCAGTGGACGGGCTTAGGAGGAGCTACCCTCCCATCCCCAGCACTGCAATAAGGCATACCTGCTCTTATAACTTCTTGCAAGTTATAGAGTCTCTGTCCACGTACCAGAAACACCCTAGACCATGTGCCGCCTGCTCACTTCCCCCTACCTGCCCCTGCAGTNTTACTTAGAAAGAAGGGTTTAATATAAGTTTTTAAGAAATCCACGGAACTAAGTTAGAGCTGTATGCTGGCAGTAAAGGCAGAACTAAGATGTTTTAAGATGTTTTTTAGGATTAGGCACCGTATGGCCTAGTAAGCATAAGACAAGGTAGGACTGAGAGTAGAATAACAAAACATAACTCAGAAAACTGTCAGACAGGAATGAGATAGCAGGAATACCCTGGCTCCTACCAAAACCAAAACAAGATTTGTGGTTTGCTGAACTTGTAAGAAACCAGTTGCTCGGCCAAGGTTCGAGTAAACATGTGAGGAAGACCATCTGCTTCATCTCAAAAGACCCCCAGGAGGGGTGGAGACTGGGTGGAGATGGGGAGGTGACCTATGTTAATGAGTTCTCAGAATTAATTGTAATATGTAACACCTATTCCTGGAAATAAAACATATACACATAGGTTAGTCATAAATATGTATAGTTTAGGTGCATATAGCCCTGCTTGCCAAATCCTTCAGTGGACGGGCTTAGGAGGAGCTACCCTCCCATCCCCAGCACTGCAATAAGGCATACCTGCTCTTATAACTTCTTGCAAGTTATAGAGTCTCTGTCCACGTACCAGAAACACCCTAGACCATGTGCCGCCTGCTCACTTCCCCCTACCTGCCCCTGCAGTGGGATGGAGAGAAGAATTGGAAGCCCAAAAGGTAAAGATCGTGGGTTAAGATAAGCACAGTTTTACAGAAACAGCAATGGAGTAAGAAAACGAACAGTAACAACAGAACTAAATACAGAGTGTATAAGATGGGTGAACAATTCACATGCAAGTGCTCACCACACAGGTACCCCACATACTCTGGCAAAGTTGGAAAAAGCCCACCCCCTCCATCCTTCCTGCACACGGCGTGAAGTGGTATCCAATAATCCCAGGGTCCTGGCCATGCCCTTCCTGGCTGATGCAAAATTTAACCCTGTCATGGCTGGATTCAGGACACCATGTCCTCGCCATTGATGATTCAAGAAGCAAACTGACATCTTTGGGTTCTCTGCTAGCATGAGTCTCNGTCTCTGTCCACGTACCAGAAACACCCTAGACCATGTGCCGCCTGCTCACTTCCCCCTACCTGCCCCTGCAGTGGGATGGAGAGAAGAATTGGAAGCCCAAAAGGTAAAGATCGTGGGTTAAGATAAGCACAGTTTTACAGAAACAGCAATGGAGTAAGAAAACGAACAGTAACAACAGAACTAAATACAGAGTGTATAAGATGGGTGAACAATTCACATGCAAGTGCTCACCACACAGGTACCCCACATACTCTGGCAAAGNCACACATGTACCCCAAATACTCTGGCAAAGTTGGAAAAAGCCCACCCCCTCCATCCTTCCTGCACACGGCGTGAAGTGGTATCCAATAATCCCAGGGTCCTGGCCATGCCCTTCCTGGCTGATGCAAAAATTAACCCTGTCATGGCTGGATTCAGGACACCATGTCCTCGCCATTGATGATTCAAGAAGCAAACTGACATCTTTGGGTTCTCTGCTAGCATGAGTCTCTTCTTCGGTAAGATACTGAACCACGATGCACAGAATCATAGAATCATTGAATCATTTAGGGTGGAAAAGACCCTTAAGATGATGAAGTCCAACCATAAACCTAACACTGCCAAATCAACAACTAAATGATGTGCCAAATTAAAGCATGCTCCTAAGCACCTGCTGCTACCCATACTGCTTTTCTCCTCTTTTCTTTCTCACCTACACAAATCTGTAGGAAGGTCTACTACTTGGTCTAACTGTACTGATGGCAAGGTACATCAATGCAATCTTAGCACAGCATTTAGATGAAGTGCAGAATTGCCTCACATGTTAACATCTTGTTCTCCCACTAACATGCCTATCCCACCATCACTACTTACAATGACATTTTTTTATGCCATTGTCATGTTTCCCATACCTGGAACATTACGTTCTCCATACCTTCTCATTCTTCTCACTTTCCCACTCTTCTCTGTTTCTCTCAGAAATATAATAAATGGAGATTCCAACAAACTAGAGACCCCATTCCTGGGCTTCATTTTCCTAAAAAGCCTGTTATCCTATGTATACACACACACACGTGTCTGTCTGTATGTAATTTTCCTTAATTCTTATGCTTCAGTCCAGAATTAAGGATTCTGTACTAATCCTAGCACTAAGATGACAGAAGTTTACATAATATTAAAAATAATGAGATAACCTGTTCATAAAATACGGGGCTTGAGAAAGGACACACACAAATATACTGAAAGGTGCAGCATCAGCAGATCCTTTAAACTCAAAAGGTTAACTTTGAAACATCATTATTTCTTGAGAGAATTATTTTGAAGAATTCATTGTTAAGGAAAGTATTGTATTTCATAATGAACATTTTCATGAACATAAAGTATGTTCATGGCTTTACAGCTAGATTTCTTAAATTAAGCTCATTTCCTTACCCTCATCCTTCCACCCCCACAAACATCAACTCATTATTTTAAAAATGCGCAATGAATAAGAAAGAGGCAATTTAAGATGAGGCACTGTAGAAATTGACTGTGACAGGTGTTCAAAGAATGAATCAGTACATCATTTCCCTCTTCTTTTACTCTTCCTTAAGCATCTGCTTTGAAAATTTTTCTGATTTCTCCTTAATGCTTGACCTCTCAGACCTCCTCAGAAAGTGAGGAACTACAGGAAATAAAAAAGCTACAAAGAAAACAAGTGTTTCCAGTGATTCCTACCTGGCTTTGCCTAACCTTCATGGTCTAATGCTACTCAAAGCACCTCATTTGTTGAGAACTACAGCTTTAGAGTTTCTCGTTATCATTAATAGCTGCTTTACACAATATTGGTTTTCCCATTAAACTTACAAAAATCACAATTTCCTTGTTAGCAATTGGTTTTTCCCCCAGGCAAGACACAGGCAAGCTGCAGGAGGGAAGCAGTGCTTGTCATGAATATTTGTGGTGTCTCCAGTAACTCATTCCTCAACCCTGTAAGGACTGTGGATTGAATTAGAATGGCAAAATTTTCTACCAAATTTCTATTAGTATCACACTTTTCCTAATCAGCGTAACTGCTGTGAATTTATATAATAAAACATATATCTGACTTGACTCAGTTTTTTGCAAGGCACACTTTGTGACTGAAATATTCTGTACCAAAAAAACCCACGATATCATAAATGTAGGAAAATGAATAGTCAGGATCCCTGGGTGGAAAACAAAATTGATTCCTAGAGAAAGTAATTCTAGATTAAATAGGTTTTTTTCCCCTCTTTATGTTTCAGAAAGAAATACAGAATTATTCAGATGGGAATCACCTCAGACGGCCACCCAATGCTCACAGCAGGCTTAGCAGTGAATCCAGACCAGGTTGCTCAGGGCTTTATCCAGTTGGGTCTTGAAAACCTCCAAGTATGGAAATTCATAATCTCATGAGCAACTAGCTCAACTGCTTAATCACTCTGATACTAAAAATGCTTTCTTTGTATGGCATTCACCCAGATACTAATTTATATTGTATGAAATTGAAATCTCCCATTTCGATTTGTCATTGTCTTTTGTTCCCCCAATATACACTGCTATAGACAACATGGCTCCACCTCCTTGTAGGTGTCAGAGAGCTGCTGTGAGGTCCCTCCAATGCTATCCAGGCTTAATAAGCCCTGTTACCTCAGCCTCTACTGGCAGAACAAGTGCTCCAAGCCCTGACCATTTCAATGGCCTTTCACCGAACTCACCCAAGTTCACTGATGTCTGGACACATCATTGCAGATACAGCCTAAGGCACGAGGAGTCAAGTAGAATAATCACTTCCCTCAGCCTTCTGGCTACTGTTCTTGTTGATACAGTCCAGTCTGCTGCTAGCCTTCACTGCTTCATGCTGGTCAAGAATGAGGACGTAGTTCATTCTTGGTTTCTTATTCAATCTTTGTCCTATTTGCTCACTCTGTCAGCACAGGTGCCAAGTAACACTGAACAGCTGAATAAGCAAAGTAGAAATGCAAGACTTTCTGTCCAATTTTGCAGCCTTCCTTCACTTCATATGAATGGAAGATCAACTGCCCCGTCAGGATATTGCTTCCTCATGTAATCATACAAAAAATCATGTAAAATCATATGAACAGCCTTATAGGATAGCAAAACTGCAATGACAACGTGAGTTGCCTACAGTTCTAAGCTGTTTCTATATATATCTGAGTTATAGATAACAAAGCTTCCAAGCAAAGCCATCAGTTCTCGCTTGTCTATAGTGCTCTAGTTATTTTACTTTTTGTATCAGAAATTGTTCACCCCAGAAAATACCATGAGGGATTTTCTTCTTCAATTTCAACACAAAGATGTGGCCAAACATAGCACTTTACAAGCCAAAGTGTACACTTGTACCCAGGGACACAAATAAAAGGGAGCTGCAAGAAGAGGCTCTATTTCAATGGGAAAGCAGAGTTTCTATCTAAAATGTCCATAATGCATCATGAAACACAAGATATTTTGAGTTCTCATTCAGTTTATGAGCATAATATCAAACCTCCTCTATCTAACATGCCAACAGAGTAATGAAACTAAGATGAGCAAGTGTACTTCATCCAGTATGTCCAAGTATCAATATATCGCTTATCTCTTTGCTTGAATAAAAACACTTACAGAATGTATCAGTAATTTTTTTCATTAAAGTTTAAAGAGGAAAAAGCATTAGGATTTTATACAGCATACACAAAAATGGCTTAAATTTTTAAGGGGCCTGTAGAAGTGGGAATTGAAGTTGGGCCTCTAAATCTTAAATCTCTGAATCAAACGTGAATGCACTTCCAACCCTGTGGAGCCCAGAATTTCCCATACATTTTTGCTGGGAGGTACTGATGCCTGTGAGTGTGTAGCTTGTCTGCTATGATTGCCTGAAGAAAGCAGCCCTTGACATAAGAGTCATAAGAAAACGTAGTAAGTAAATACAGCATATTCTATTGCTTTACCCACCATTGCTGCATCTAAACACTTCAAAAGCACCTCCCTGCGAATACTTTACAGGGAAACTTTTGATCACTCTTCAAACACTTCTGAATTTTCTATATTCAAGGAAAACACATTCACCTTCTGTGAAAAGGGTTCTTGCACAATTTTACAGACGATGCATATATTTTCATAAAATCCTGTCTGCATTCATAGCTCTTCACTGGCTTTAGTAGCATATAATTTGAGCAGGAAAAATGAGAAATACACAGTGGTTTTAAAATCACAAACTGCACTTGTTTATGATAATATCTGCAGCTCTTCCATCTAAGTACCCACACGGATTGCACATACTCCCACAGAGATGGAAATTAATATGTGAAATACCTGTGCAGCTTGAGCGTCACAGTTCCATAAACAGTAGCAAAGCCCAGAAGACGAACCCATCTTAGGAGAACACAGCGAAATACACTTGGCTCAAAATACAAAATGACAACCTATAGAACAGAGAGATAGAGAGACCTTCAGTACTGCTTTCATGCAAAAGTAGTTCTTCATTCAAATGCAGAATAGTTGCAAAACAGGACTGCAGACACATTTCAGCCCATGCTGTTGAATATTTAGATTTTCTAGTAAAGTGGAGGGATGATCAGATCAACCAGCTGGCACAGTTCTAGGCACCAACTCCTTTTGAAGGGAGCTGGCAAAAGCCCTGTGACAGACTGTGAAGTGACAACACTTTTAAATGCAATTCCACTGACTTTTCTTAACTGATTGAAAACATGTNTGATTTGAACCAAGAGTCCACTTCATCTCATTCCAACAGGCATTGTCCCTGGTGTCCTGAGGAATGATCCCATATTCCTTCCCACTCATTTGGTCCCACCAGGAGCCTGCTGTCCCAGGGATTTGGCTGTAAGCTACCTTACTCTACACTAGCCTACTTGCAGACCCTGCTTGATGAGCAGTTTAGATCCAGAGCATTCCATGTGTCTGACCANAGGACTGCAGACACATTTCAGCCCATGCTGTTGAATATTTAGATTTTCTAGTAAAGTGGAGGGATGATCAGATCAACCAGCTGGCACAGTTCTAGGCACCAACTCCTTTTGAAGGGAGCTGGCAAAAGCCCTGTGACAGACTGTGAAGTGACAACACTTTTAAATGCAATTCCACTGACTTTTCTTAACTGATTGAAAACATGTACCCAGAGAAGAGGATGGAACAGACAAGGACATTTTCCTTGAGCTATTCCAGTAATATGCTGCTGGCCTAATTCTAGTTTGATGGGCTGTGTTTACTAGGTTACACTTCAAAGTCATTCCTAATAAACCTATCAAAATGATAGCTGCTCATTTTTCTCTGCCAAACTAACCTGATTGCACTAGTTTCTCTCTATCCAAAATGACCAAATATTGATGACATATTTGACTTTTTCTCGCCCATATAATTTGCCTGAACTATACCAAATNAGCACAGTACGAATTAATCGGGTAATCCTGGTCTAGAGAAAGAAGGCACTGAAACATTTTAGGCCATCTGCCACAGCTTCATTTACAGTCAGTACATTCTGGCAGCAGAGGTAGTATTGTGCCTACCGGCTGCCACATGATATTATTTTCCCAAGTAAATGTTCTTCTGTGTAGGAATTCAAGTCCAGGATATTGGCCAAAAGCCCAGGACTATGTCCTTTGGGTGACATAGACTTGTACAGAAGAGTGGGGGCAAAAATGGCAGACGTAGGCTAAGAAGCTGCTGTGCTGATATG
>WEIV01025772.1:20290-40177 GCA_013390005.1 Calyptomena viridis
ACAAAAATCAGCTTGTCAGAGCTCTCTCCCTCCTCATTAGTGTTTGGGAAGTAATGAGCACTAAGATTTATACACCCACACAATCTATAAAATGGTTTTATCTGTACAACACTGAAAGATTTACCCTTAAATTAGCATCAGTTGTACATAATCCATGAAGTTTAAAGTCTCTGGAGCACAGGGAACTGTAGCACAAAAGGATTCTGTTCTATCGCNCTTTAGAATAACATCAATAGTTCAATTTATTCATTCAGCACATAATGTTCCTTTTTACCTACCTCCTTCTAACAGATACTAAAATTATCCTGTTTTCCCATCATCACCCCTATGATACCTTATCTCACCCCACCAGGTCTGAGAATGGCTCTGGCAATTTCCCAGTTCTGACTTTGTAAAGGGAAACTTCCAACAATTTCATTGCAAATCAAGTGGTTGAGGGGATTGCTCGTGATTGTCTCCAGCCCAGTCAGCAACTGAATTTCTGAAAACATATCTACTTATTTCTCCAGATGGGTCCTTGCAAATATTCACAAGAACAAGTCTGTTATAGATACTGAATATTCTTCTACAGGAATGGTGCAAGCTACCTTAAGGATCATTTAATTCCCTAGAACATGGAAAGGTTTAAGGCAGATTAAATTGTTCCACACTGCTTCTTCCAAAGTATTGTCAAGTGTAATCTAGTGCCACAAAACCTTCAAGTTCCTGTAACGGCTGAGTGTTATTCTTTCTTTAAAACAGATCTTACTATTTTCTTTTTCCAATGTTTTAATTCTTCCTGTGCCCAGGAACACATAACAATCTGCCCTCGAGACAAAAGTTCCAGCTGAGTAGAAATTAGGGAAAGAAGAGAGACAGAGGTATGAGTTAAAGAAATATATTAAATGCCAACAGCCTGTCCCCTCTTGAAATTCAAAAGGCATCAGATTAGACTTGTTCAGCTCACTTAAAAGAAAATCCACTGCACATTACAGGTATTAAGCCTCTCTAAAATATCTTGTCCCTTGGCAAACATCGGCTCCCTTTACAGAAGGACAAAGAAAACAAATCACACCCAACAAAAACTCGACAGTCCCTATTTTCAGAGGAGTACATGCCAGGAACTTCTATACTCTCCATAGAACAGAGAGGTAGAAGCACAGCAGGGCTGATGGACAGCTAGACAATGGCCATTTGGGGCATTTTGGCACAGAAATCAAGATTAATTATCAACTAAGCGGTTTCAGCAAAGCAGCTCAAGGTTACAGTTGCTAAACACAGTTGTTTGATTTGCATCCTCACTGAGCTACAACCCATCCTGAAAAATATTTGTTAACAACAGAACCCTAAGTGCATCAGTAGTTAAATTGATTTTATTTATCTGTTTTTCAGAGAGAGTCTCTCTTTGCACACTGAGCACACATTTCATGATGCTGCCTCAGGACAAAGACACTTCCTCCACAATCTACTACCACCCAGAGCACAGCTGCTTTTCTGTCTCGTCTGTTCAATTTTTCCCCACTTTTTTCTTTTCTCTTCCACATTTAAGTAAAATCTCTTTTTATCCCCCCTTGTTCAGTGCCACAGGCTAGCCTGAAACAACCACATGGCTGCAAAATCACCCAGAATGACGATGGTACATAAGGGGGGCACAGGGTATTGCTGGGCTTATTGTTCCTCTTGGTTCACCAGGCAATCCTGAGGTACAAAGCCCGAGTTCCTACTCCTGGTTAGTTATTTGTATCAACCAAATCACACAAGCATCTGAAAAACTGTCAAGTGTTGAGAGTTAAACAATATAAAAGTGTAAGGAAACTATTTTGTTTACCACTTACAGCACCCGGCAATTTGTCTCCCCTTCTACTACAAGTTTTTAAGAACACAAGTTTTACAAATATCCATAAGAACTACTGAAAATATGTCATTTTAGGATGGTGAAATTACAGAGACTGGGCCCCATACAAACCCTCGTTCTTGCATAGAAGGTGTTTGGATGTTCTCTAAGCAAGTGCAGAGCAACAAAGCCAGTGGTAACACATCCCTCTGGAAGACTTTTGTATGAAGATATTAGAAAAATGTTCTGCTCTGTCCCCAACTACAAAAGGAAAAGGTGTTAGTTCTGCAATTAGATGTGACTCAGCAAATACACACTGTGTTTTCTAAGTGCTGCAATTTGTCCCACAGTTGGTAAATCTGTTTTTCAACCCAGTTTCAGAGTTGGCAAATGAAAAGAAAACCCATTTCCTCTGAGGGAACTGTCACTATAAACCAAGCAAATACGATCATTCATCAATAACAATATGATGAGAATATTGAATAAGAATATGTAAATGGCTGGAAAAAATAACACTTTGGGTAACATACATTAGCTGGCACCAAACAAGTCTTACCTTCCTAAGAGAGCACATGGAGACAAAACACATCAGAATATTTTGACACTTCTCCAATTCTTTCCATAGAGGCCATTAATCAATATTGACAAGTAAGATATTGAGAAATTCCATTCACACCTATTCCTTCAGCTTGTAAGATTTGCATATTGATTTCTCTAACGACTGACTGAAGTATTGTTTGTACCAACAAATACAGCATGAACTTAAGAGGGAACACTACAAGAAAAACTGCCAAGATAAAACACAGTAAAAGTAAAACTAAACACAGAAATGATGTAAGGTAAGGGGTAAGATGTGTGAGTAATAGCACAAGAAAGAAAGGGAAAACAAAATTAAAGTAGCACACAAGAACTGCTGTTTGATGCAATGACATAATTATTCTCCAGCATTTCTAAAAGGACTTGCCCTCCAATGTGTTTGAAAGAGCAAATACAACAATACACATCTTAAACCTTTGCACAATATTAAGACTGAAGGATAGTATGAAAAACCTTCATACTTTCTGACAAACATATTACTGAACGTCTATCAAGAGAATATTTACCAATCTGACCCCTACAAGACAGCTGGCACACCCATTGTAAAAACCAGACAGTGGGAAGAAACAATGTTTTTGATGAGTGGTATAAATTACATCTGTCTGCAGAGTGGTACATCGTAACGAGAACTATCTGTGAACAGTATTCTATTAAATATAAAAAATAATATTGAATCCACAATCTCATTGAAAAAGAGATTACAATTTTAGGTTAAGATACCTTTATATTCTGTCCCAACTATAAATTAATAAAGGAGAAAGAAACAGGAAAGTGTCAGTATTCTAATTTTTCTACACACAAAGAATACATTAAAATGTCAAAAGTAACTCCATGGCAAGTCCCTGGGCCGAAATGCACTATACATAGTCTAACAAGCAAAATTCCACCTGTGCTATTAAATTTAGACTGAATTCTAGAGATCTTCAAGATTTACCTGAGATCACATGGAACCTCATGAATGTTTTAACTGTAGATTAGATCAAATCTAAAAATAAGCCTTTACTGAACATAACAAGAGTTTTTCCTTTCCCTCACTTCCTTTTAGGCTTTTTCCTTCTTCTTCCTTTCACTTGCCAGAAATCAGAGACCTAAGTGACAAGAAGAGGGACAGCGCTGGAACTTAGTGTGAGATCTCACAAGCACAAATACCTGCCAGAGAGAATTAACGAACAGTGGTGACAGCCAAGAGCTTTAGCACTCATATTTCCACTCCAAAATCTAGAAAGGGAAGAGTTCCATCTACTGTCATGTCAGTCTAAACAAAAAACAGTTTCTTTCAACATCTGATTATAGCCCAATGTTTCTAAGAGCAAAAAAGCCCCTAGAAACAAGGATTTTCAGCTTTTCCCCCCCTCCACTCCAGTACAATAACATCAGATATGTTCCTCTTCATCTTTCCTCAAGTCTCAGACTGAGTCTTTTACACACTCTTATCTGAAAGACGGGAAAGGTATTATTTTCATATCCTTTCAAATATAATTACCAAACCGAACAAATGTAAAGAAAATAGTCGACCTTGAAAATACATCCAGGGAAAAATCCATGACTTATGTCAGGTTCTCAAGCTTAATAAGCAGAATCATTATATTTCTACCACTTCCAACAACAGACACACAACAGATCAACACCTGTACCTTCAGAAAGCAACTTGAGCTGAGCACACTGCTTTTGTCCTGCTCCAAACAACAGAGCAAACATTCTTCTGAATCTGTGAATTACAGATTGCTACACATCAGTGTAGGAAGACTGACAGTGAACTTTTAGAAAAAAAATAACCATCAGTTACTTCTCTACCATTGAAATAAGTTCTGCCTTTTACAGCCTTGTTTTCTGTACGTGCATTTAATGAGTTGTTGTAGTAGAAATATTATTACTGTTATTAAAGTGCATTTTGTTGGGTATATGGTCCCATTCTCTGCTATTAAACATTCTACTTTAACCAAATTACTTGTATCTTTGTCATGTCATGTGTGAACAGAAAGGAATGCACTGGCATGGAAAAAAAAAAGCAAGGTTTGTTTCACATCAAGTTTCTTCTAAGGAGTTGTATTTTTAGTCAAAAACCTGTACGGCCTTCAGCATCCTATGAAAAAAATTAACATATATACAACTGTCACATCTGCCTAAACCAAAGTGCCAAAGGAAATACAAAGTGGACAGGAAAACACAATCTTCAGAGGAGTTTTACCAAGCTAAACTGATCTTCTAAAATGTTCTCCTTTACATTAGACAGATTGATTTTAGAGCAGTAATTTATACTTATTCCATCAAAACATACATAGTTAACTGGACAGATAAATACACTGCAGTCTCATTACCTCTTTAGCTCTACAACCAACTGGCAATATGATTAAGAGTTACCATTGTGTCTCAAAGCCACACCAAAATCCAGTTTAGGTAATGCAGAAAAGACCATTTGTCTCAAACTCCTGAACTTCCTGTGATTTTATGGGCACTGACTCACACATATGATTTTAGACCAAGCTTAGAAGTTACATATAGTTCTGAAATCATGGTGACAGCTGTGTACTTTCCTCTTTTTAACAACACTACAAATAAGAAAAGATGGCATGTTGTGTTAACATCGTTGAACACATCAATTCATATTTGTTTACCATTAGGCTCGAGGACATGCACCACATGAGATCTTCCCAAACCATTCCCATTGCATGATGCAAAGAAGGAACAAAACCCATCAGCTGTCCAGCTCTGCAGCAAGTTCTGGGCTCACTCATTGCAGCACCAGTGTATGAAACAGAGTAAAAACTGTTATAAAAATAAATCCTCGTGATGGAAAACTTTCTGCCCTGCAAGGCTGACATTTGCCTTAGCTAAGCAATTTCACACAGCATGATATTGGACCCTGCTTTTTGCAAACACAACTAGTCCTGCAAACCTACTGTGTCAGGTCCAACCAACGAATTAGCCATATGTTTACAACAAGTATTAACTGCTGCAGACAGAACTGCCTTCTGATGAAGGAGATTAAAGAATAATCTCTTTCCTGTAGATGGCACATGGATGGCACCGTATCATTTCATAAACTTCCAGGATGTCCTGTTTAAAAATTACTTTGTGTTCCACACAGCCAGTTACAGATCAAGAGACCAGGATTTTTATAAATCGCCAACTCTACAAAAATTTCAATCTCCTTTTTAACAAGATAACCAATCTGGTACCAAAACTTCACTTTGCAACACTTCGGTGGAATTTTAACTGGAATTTCTCTCACATTGATAATTTTCATCCCTTGATTACATGAGAACACAAATCATCATGGGATACAAACCTGTACCCTTATTAAAGCATATCCACTCCTCAGAATCCTAACTTTCATAATTAGTATTCACATGCCAACTTCAACTTGATATTCTTTCCAAGTATTTTCTGAAAGGTGAAGAGCAACTTGAATTTTTTTTTCTTTTCAAAATTATCAGGAATGAGCAACATTCCATTTTTCAAACCAGTAATATCTGCACAAGAAGTTGAGCACCCACTTTTAGGGCTCTACACCAGATACCTTGATTCCCATGAATGTCCAAGCAGTTTTGAAGTCTTCTCTCCCTCTTCAGTGAAGCTTAATCAGCATGAGCTCATGCAAAATACAAATCTTCATCTGCAAGAGCTGGTTTGGTGCTTCCTCTCCATTTTAACTTTTCCTCAAGGATGCATCACACTTTAACGAGCAGAAAATTATTAATCCAAATTAATTCACACTTGACTGCCAGCGAAAGCTTCCCTAAACCTCTCACTACATCTGAAGAACTGAAGCACAATACGGTCTAATTTTCCCCCAAGTTCTATATTCTGAAGTGCACCAGCAGGTTATATGGACCAGCACTGCACCAGAAGTGCTACCAAAAGAAGTACCCTCTTGTGCCAATAACAACCCCCTGTAAAGGAGGGAAGTAACTGAATAATTGCAGCAATTTCCTGACCTGAGGGAATGGCATGAAGCTGAGTCAGGGCAGGTTTAGGCTGGATATCAGGAAAAGTTTCTTCACTTGAGGGTCGTTGGGCCCTGAACAGGCTCCCCCCCAGGGCAGTGGTCACAGCACCAAGGCTGATAGAGCTCAAGAAGCTTTGGACAACTCTCAGGCACATTGGGGCTGTCCTGTGCAGGGCCAAGAGTTGGACTCGATGATCCCTGGGGGTCCCTTTCAACTCAGTATAGTCTGTGAGTTCTCCCTACATTCAGACTGTTTCTGACTCACATTTTCAGTTACTATTTGCCTGTGCACGTAGAGAGACGAGTTCCTGCTGTCCCTGACTTTGAGTATGTAGCAAGCAGACTTTTTCCTTACACCTCAGTGAACAATTAAGCCTTAAAACATGTAGTACTTCTGCAAAAAGCTGCTTTGACACCGATTTTACATGAGGACACCAAGAATAAAGGAAAAAACACATTTCCCTGAGAAATGTACATGCATATATCCTCTGAGAACATGCCTGTTGGACTTTTAACTATTTATTAAGGACTTATTACTGTGTTATTATTCTAACACAGCAGAGAAATACCAGTCTGGGTATCCAGCTCAATGAAGCCAATTGGGCTTGATTTACTTACAAGGAACTGGAAGCTGAGAACTCTGAACTAAGAACTGTGTCATAATAGAACTGCTCTGTATCCAACATTAAGTTCCCATCTGCGCACATCAAGACAACGGGAAAAGTGTCTGAGCTTTATCTTTCCTTTGCTGAATGTATTATACCTACAGCATGTACAGTGCATCAGCTGAGCAGAACACTGCATGGTCAGATCAGGTTTTCCTTTTAGGTGCAATAGATTTTGTCCATATTTTTTGTATTTATTACACTTGCACAGCAAGGAATTCTAGATTGCAGCAACTTTTTACAGGAAGATAACACAGCATGAAGGTAACACTGCAACGCCTCACCTGCATTTCACAGTTACAAAAAAAAAAAAAAAAAAAAAAAAAAAAGGGAAGCCCCGGTCTATGTTTAGATATAGAATCCTAAAGTAGTGAGATGAGATTGTTCAAGTGTTTCTCATTTTTTTGCCCTCTGTAAGGGAAAATGTTGGCATGTTCTCAGTTTCAGCGTTGCCTTTCAACAGAATAGAGACTATCTGGTTTTACTGCTCTATATATAAAGCTTGTATTTTTCACTGTCTTGTTATATCCCACAAGACGTGGGTCAATTTACACAGAAGCACCTCTTTCTTAGCATTAAAAAAAAAAAAGCCTGAAAACACCAAGAAAACACTCAGTATCTTCCAGCTTCCAGAGGGGGAGTGGGACACATCAGAATCGGAGATGATCTCTGCTCTTAATACCCCAGTAAAAACAGAAATTTTTATTATTTCTCTTCAAAGCACTGAATCTGAAAAAGCAAACAAAGCAGGAGCACTGTAAGGAAAACAGCTCTGTACTCACCTAGCGCCGAAGATCAGCAGAGGAAGGATAAGCAGCAAGTAACAAGCAGAGACGAATTTCATCCTGGCCCTCCTCCGTTTGTGCCGTTCCTCACACTGATCCTCACACCGACTCCGTGCCCGTCTCCTCCTCCAGCACCTCGCCCCTCCGCGGGCTGCTGGGGCTGTGAGGGTCCTACCTCCGCCAGCGCAGACACAGCGACATACGGGTGAGAAAGGGAGCGCCGAGCGGGATTTGAGCTCCGGGAATGAGATCACGAGGCACAGAGAGCCGCCGCCGCCAACCCACAGCTCACAGCCCTCAGCCCAGAGCCCTCAGCCCTGACTCCAGAGCCCTCAGCCCAGAGCCCTCAGCTCACAGCCCAGAGCCCACAGCTCACAGCCCACAGCTCACAACCCTAAGCCCACTGCCCACAACCCGCCCGGCGGCGGCTCCAGCCCGCGGTCTCTGCCAGGACGCGCCTCTCAGGGGCGGCCGGGGTGAAGCTGTGAGGGGGCGGCGGGGCACGGCCGAGAAATACCTCCTGGAAGAAAAAAAAAAAAAAGAAAAAAGAAAAACCTGCAATGGAAACATCACTAGTATTTTGCAGTTAGTGTCTTTATGTGATGTGAATATAAACAAGACAGGTTGTACAGGGAAAGGAGCTGTTCCGAGTAGGAATCGAGCCCCAGAGCAGCCTGTCACTGCACCCAGCCCGGTACATTTCTGCAAAGCTGGAACAGACAATACTATTTCACTCAGATATTCATTCACCCCACATTAAGTTGAAGGTAACAGCAGAAATAACTTCCAAAATGGGACTTTGAAACATTGACATGATGTCTAAAAGACTTCCTCACCTGAAGAAAATGGTAAGAACTGGAGAAAAATAAATAAATACCCTTTTCCTGCTTCCTCTGTTTGTCTTCACCTGATCTTAATAATTAAATCAATCAGCATTGGTTAAACCTGTTTTCAGAATGTAGGTATTCTCTAACTTGATGTAAGTGAAGTTCATCTAATGGGTAAACCATATGAAAGAACAACACTTAAATAGGAGTCATTTTTCTATGCAATACTTAAAAAAAAAACCAACTAAACAAACTTATCTGCAAGTGAATGAAGTGTGCTCATGACAAGAAAGAGTTTTGGTCACCAAACTGGTGAAAAGCATCCAGAACCTATCACAAGGCTAAAATAAAAATTTCCGTAGTTTAACCCGGTGTGTCATTGCATTCAGCTGTTTATTGAGTAGTTTTGGATTCCATCAATGCAAAAAGAAATTCACTGTTTGAAATTAAGACTTTTTTAAATTAGTATTGTTCCTTAAGAATATATTCCCATAGCATACAAATAGAATTAGTAAATTACCTTATTGGTTATATCCTTCAGTAGCAAACTGAGAGCGATGGAGAGAAGAAAAAAAAGAAAAGGCAACATAGATAGCCAAAAAGGAATAAAATAATTTATTTCTGACTCCTCTTCCTTTGCCCCAACTCTACTATCTTTTTATCAGCATACCTGGCAGCAACTTCTATTCCCTCAGATTAATTTAAATCAGTATTTATTGTTATTTTGATGCTACATATCAGCATGAGAGAACAGTCATGTTACCATGGATACTTATGATAGCATAGTAAAAAGGTCATAAAAAGAGCAGTTAGCTTGTCATTTTCTCTTCCAGAAAAAGCCAACCTTCCCAGGCTACCAGGCACCTCATAATCATGTATCGGTAGGTAATACTTTTTCCATCCTCTTTTTATGGGCACAGACTCAAAGTGGAGTGGAGAGGAAGACACTGGTGCATCAAGGCAGTAAATTATGCCTGACAATACTGAATGATCTCAAACAAACTTGTGAAATTTTGCAATTTGAGGAATTATTTTTTTAATTCTGTTACTGCTCTGCCTTTTGGGGGGGGGGAATGGGAGTGGAATAGAGAGGCCTACTGCTGCATCTTAGTTTCATCTCAAGGGTTTTTCCACATATGCACGGAAGAACATCTCCAAAAGTGGCTGAGTGACTCCAGTGCAGGTGAGTCTGCAGCTATGACAGCGCTACATCACCCAGACACAACATTGTCGTTCTTTGCATAATTTCACCATCCTGTTCAGAATTGATTGGACAATTAGGAAGCTTTCATGCTTACCAGCATGATGTGAATATCCTATAAAGATTGTCACAGCTCAGTTTCAGCCTACAAACATCTCAAGGGTTCACAGGGTACAGGATGTGTAACAAGCTTTCCCAGCTCAGGTCAGGCTGTGGGGACCCTCAGCCAACTTGGGCACAGCCTACAAAAAACCAGGCCATTAGGAGATGGCAGCAGTGGCCAAGCAGGGACTGCCACAATTGCAGTCCTAAATACTGAGATATGCACAGGTAAAATTGGATTCCTGTGATAAACAGTAAATGCAGCAGTAACTACAGGTAGGACGAAAGGAAAACCTGCCTTTTTAGAGGCAAACTTCTAAAATTAGGGACAGGGCACTTAATCTTCAATGTCATTCTTGTCAGAATTGATTGTACTCAAGCTGCTTGACTAAAGACATAAAAAGCATCCTTTTCCCCCATCATATTCAGATAAATGACCTTGATTTTGAAGACTCAAAGGGTTTTTTTGTTTTGGTTGGTTGGTTTTTTAGAGGAGTTATATGTATCCTACCAATAATATATCTATACCAAAAGATGGGAATCATTTGCAGATTTTTCTTAGACAGTGACTGTAGTTAATTTATTTAATGCTGTGTACACTTAAAGAGAGATCAAATATTAATGTAGAACAGCTTCAAAGGTGTTGGATAGAAATATTCTATATAAATACATTAGACATGCAGAACTCTTTAGAAATACCGTATTTTTACTCCTGTAATTAAAGGCTTTTCATTTCCTGGCTCAAATTAATTTTAAGTCTTACTAAATAAATAATTATTCCCAGCTTAGAATAAAAGTTGATTATGTATGCAATTTTACAAAAACCATGCACAGAAAATAGAAATAATAAAACAACGGAAATATTATTGCAAGACATTTCAGATGCTCATTGGCACACGGGTTCTTGCAAGTTTAGCTAAATACACTGATAGTGTAGGAATATTGTTGCCTACTTTAGAGAGGAAAAAGAATCAACTGTCTCCCTTTGCAAAATAAAACACAAGCTTTATGCTTGTCGGAGCAGAAAGACATCCACTTAAGCCTATAGCAACTACTATAGCAGGGGTCCTAATTTTATTTTAATTCTTTGAAAATAATGGTAATGAAAAAAAGAATCATGAAATGATGGCATGTAGGATATTCAGTTACCTTGAATGCGTGTGTTAGAGAGACTTTTATAAATATATATATATTTATAAATATAAATACTTAATGAAGCGGGCCATTAGCATATCTTGCTGTTGAACACTAACATTCTAAATATTGAAGTCTTCACAAGACCTGCACTTCTTGCAGAAGAATAAGGGCACAACCACTGGATAAAATAGAATGGATTTTATTTTGAGGTCATTTATAAATGCAATTATTTGAGAAAACCCCTGCAACTAAGGCAAAGCTACAACTGGGACTCAACTATTCCAATTTCATGTCCAGTGCTCCCTGAAGCAGAGTACATTGGGATGCAGATACCACACCAGCACTGCAGTGCACAGAATGCCAGCTTTCTTGTGTACTTTTGTATCTGTGTATGCACACAGATATGCACACACATGCAAACTATTATGGGTATATATTTTTGTTGTACTGAAGTACCATTTTAGATAACGACAACAGTAAAATGATGCATTTTACACTCTACAACATACTGCATTTCTATGTCTTAAAGAGACTAGCCAGGCACACTTGAGTTGCCAAGTAATAAATACAATCTCTGAATTACTGTATGATAAATAGCATCTTAAATAATGGAAGGAGCAGAAAAACCACAGACATCAGTACTCTTTTCTTAAGGAGAATTGCTGTGAACTAGTTAACATAGCTCAGTGGTGCCAGCAGAGTTCTGGGTCAGCAATACTGCTTAAGCAGGAGCAGAAGGGACAAGTGACTTACAAGACACTCTGCTTCAGCCCTTATGCACATTTCTCTCTCCCCTCAAAGATTTCACTGTAACTTTAAAAATAGATCCGCCATTCCTTCTCCCATTTTTTCCTCTGACGTTTACCACTCCATCTTCTCCTTCCTTCCCCTGAAATAGAAAGTTTCTCTGCCTTTAGAAGTGCTCCTTGGCTTAACCCGATTCTGATCACACCTGTTAGGCTACCAAAGTGCAAAACGTTCTTACCAAAATAGGAAGGCAAAGTGTAATTTTCAGGCCGAAGCATTTCAATGCACTGGGCCTAGTATTTCATATCCACATATCCAAACAAAATCAGCACAAGCACATACACAGAATTAATGTGCATAGCTCATTACTGGTCTTGACTGAAACCTGTCACGTTAACAATACTACTTGATGAGATAATAGGCTTCACAAAAGAGGAAGTCTGATATGCCATTATCTCAATTTTTGAAGTATTAAAAAATAGTTTTCTAGCAGTAAATGTAAATACTGTATCACATAGCAAAACACTGTTAGCAAACTAGCTCACAACACATTGATACATCATCTTTATTTGTATTCTGCTGAAGAAAGGATAGTGCTGAAGGATAATGCCTAACTAACTAGGCAAAAGTTATCAAGAAAGGAGAAAAAAAACGTCCTGGCTATCGCAGTGCTGGTATTAGAGCTTAAACATGGTTAAGTTTCTACAAAGGTCCTTTTGAAGGTAATTTAAACTTTGGAAGAGATTTTTCTCATTGTTAACCCTGCTTTTATCAGGTTAGACTTCCAATTAAAATTACATTTGAACTGTTAGCCACTATATGCAGCCCACACAGATTTGCTGTTAAAGTGCAGAGAAATAAGGAATTTAATGAGCGTGTGATTACAGGGGGAAAAAAGAAGTTTTATTTCATTCTACAAAACACCTCTCTTTCCAGTGTCCAAAATAGCATGATTATGTAGTTAATATTTAACATATGCAGACTGCCCTCATTCCACACTGAAAGCCTACATTTTATGGAATACTACAGATGCAGGAATTCTGGTAACAAGATTTGATCCAACCACATGATAAGCAGTTATAGGAGCTCAAGAAACAGAACAGCAAAACCAACTCACTCAAGAATTAATTTCCGGACTTCCTTTTGTTAACTACAGTCAGCAGTGCTGAATCTCTTCATCCATAAATTGACTTTTAAACTGATGTGGTAGTGGAAGGGGAGGAGGAGAAGAAAATGGTACAAGGTAAATCCAATCTTCTACTTCTTGTTGCAAAAGTTGTGCAAGTACCAGAACTGGGATCAACACTCAACATCTACAAATGACTTGCAGTATGTTGCTTGTTATTAGGAAACCTGAAATAATGTTATGTGTGGAAGCTTTTACTTCAGAAGCTGTTACAAATGCTTCTCTTCATACATCTAAAGCAAGTCATCCCTCATAACTTGTACCTGGTGTCACATTAGGGGGACAGTGCTTCATGTCCAAGGTTTCAGAGAAGGCCTCTTTCATTTTGTAGCTACAGGAACTGAAATGTAAATCAAACAGCCAATGTATTTAAGCATTTTTTATGAATCTATCACTTGATCAACATTTACTTGTTGAGAACCTGTGGTGTGAAATAATTTGAGACACTCAGCGGACTGGGGGTGTGTGGAAATCACACAGAGAAGCTGTCAATAAGCTTATCATACGGAATCTTGCATTGTAAGAAGTATTTCTGAATTCATATTAAATCAGAAGTAATCTCTCAAAAGTATAAATGGAGAGTCAGAAAACATCCAATATAATGACCAGCAGTGTGGAGGATACACAGATAAACCATATTTGTGTCATTCCAAAACTGCTCTAGCTATTTGTGATGCTTTCTACTTCATTCTCTACTTGTTTTCTTCACTGCGTTCATCATATACAAGTTCTCATATATATGTGCCTTCCCCTCTGTATAACTTCTCTTAATAAAGTAGGACTTTTAGTGATAATTGAATTTTCTTGAGGAAATAATGAGAATTTCCTAATATTTTGACCTATTTTCTGTTATATCCTATGAAAAACACAATTTTTTAAAAGATACAAGTGTAGATCTAGTTCAATATTTATTAGATATGACATGCATTAAGATTATACTATCAAGATCATATCAGAATATCATTAATACAGACTTAATGAGAACTCAGAGAAAATTACTACATTGTTTCAACAATGAGATTGTCATGCTAATGTTTTAATTGCATATTTAAGAAAATGTTGTCAATCTCTCCATTGTACTGAAGCAATTGCAGTTTTTTCAAAACAGAGTTCAAGAACACTCTGAAATGCTCATATCAGAATACAATGTCACTGCATTGGTTTTTCATATTGATTTAGTGCAAGTCTTATTAATGGTATAAAACTACAGACCACACAAATGCGTGGTAAGGAACAAAATAAAGTGTCAGTTAAACCGAGGAAGCAAGTATGAGCAGGACACTTTTGTTCTGTTTGCCTGAAAACTTCAAATATTAAACCATTCTTTTTGTCTACCTGTACCATTTCAAGGGGTGGGAAAAGAAAAAACCTAATTTTACAATGGCATTGAATAACCACAATATTTTCACTTTTACTCCAGCATTCCTTACTTACCACAAATAGTAAAATAAAAAAGTTGCGGTAGTCTTAATTTGTTATTTACATTGCAAGAGTTTCTTTTCCATCTTATACTAAAAGAAATTAACTATAATTTCCAAGTGCTGACATACCATAAGATTTCACAGAATGATCCATTTTATCATCACTGTCAGGAATCTGGTCAAGTACAGGGTGTTCCATAAGTCACCCATGAGGTCCAGTATCAAGTAGAATTTCACTCAATGAATGGATTTCAGCAGAGCCCAGAGGCTAAAACTGCAACCTTTAATCTCTATTTTTCCAGCTCATCTTGCCACCAAATGATATGGGAATTTTGAATGTACTTCCAAACCATGTTCTCCCACTTTCCTTAGATAGAGTAGAACGTATGTCTGTAGATCTTTGTCCATTCCCATCTCTCCTCTCTGAGCTAGTTTTCTACTAGCAGAACTAAAATGAAGATATTTCAGTACTAATGGCTGGAAAGCTCAACTATAGGAACAAGCAACAACCCAAGGGACTGTCAGGGCCCAAGTCAGCCTCTATCCAGTCACCTTATGCCTGAGTGCATTTATGCTTTTCTTTCAAGAAATGGGACTTTTTGCAACAGGGAATCTGACATCTAAAAACTATCCTTGTGGACATACACAAGGATAGATGGGAGAAGGGATATGATTTTTTTTTGTCATAGCAATCAAGTGAGTCACAAAAAAGCTCAGAGAAAGTTCAGCATTAAAGCACAGCATAAAACATGGCATCTGCACACATAACTGTGCAGTTTTCAAATCCCATTCTTTAACCACAAAAGAGTTCCGTGGAAAAGTAATTTATTTGAACTCTGCATGAGATAGGATGGTTTGTCCCTAAGTACACTGGCATTTCAATAAAACCCTCTAGAAACAGTGCTTTACATGTAACTCACTAGGAAAACCAAGTCTTCATTCTGCTCTACATTGAATAGTGAACTTATTGTGATACAGAGCACTCTACATTTAGGACACTTGAGACATATAATCCACCTCTATTTAAAATAGGGACCAAACACAGTTAGGCAAAACTTCAAAAGTAAGAATAACTTGCTAAACCCTCTGATACTGAGCTTCATAAAGGTCTGTTTAAAGACATATTTCAGCCTCTGCACATATTAGATACATAGTATATGCATTTAATGCACAATATACATTTATGAAATCTTGTATTTAGAACCACCTGATCCTATATTTTCATCTGAATTTGTGGTTATATTCACTTTCTAACATCATCTTCATTAAAAAGACACCAAACCAGAACAAGCTTTTCTGACATTTCTAGCTCCATCTTTCTGAAGTTGTATTCTGCATCTTTCTCAGAGAGTAGATTACTCTGAATATAAGCTGGCATATTGTTTCATGTTTTAAAATAAGATGTTGAAAGATTGGTAACACAAGAGGAATACATGAAATACATCTCATTTTTGTTGTAGCAAAGGTACCAGCGTACAACTGGCCTATATGAAGACAGCTGAGTTAAAAATTAAAGAAAATAGGAAAAAACCCCAATAATACCTGATAATTTAAAAAAAAACTTATTTTTAAAAAATTAATTAGATCATCACATTGTCTACAAACCTACTCTGACACATTTCTGCTCATCTAGGCTTATATTCTGTCCATGTTCAAGTCATAATAAAGTGTTTTGTTGTTTTCAAATAAAGCAGCAATTAGGGAAGGAGACGACTGAGATTCTTTGAGAATAAGGCTGAAGTGTCATATTACATTAGCTTCAAAATGCAACAGTGTTGTTTTTGTATTCCTTTTCAATTATCAAATTTACAGCTAAATTGTTATCAATACTGATTTCTGTGACTCTCTAAAGGTTAAGTTTATTGTCAACGTCATGCAAATCAAAGAATGCAGCAATATATTACAATTTAATATCATCCAGTAAAGGGATAAGAAGAGATGAAAGGGCTTGTTTACCTTTTCTGAAGTACGAAAGAATTATTAGCACGTAATTCATGCTCTACAGAGACTATCTTGGCTGGTGATTTTCACCCATTATTTCAGCATTTTTACTGAGATTTGCTATTAATCTAGGGAAAACCATGACATTTCAAATCTTCACCCTGTCTACCCTGTGAAATCTATTAAATTACATATTAATTTATGAAGAATTTTTTATATAATACTTCAGCTAATCACTTTTTGTAAGCTAGTGAAGGCTAGCATATAAAAGTCTTAATTTTCTCAAAATCAATATTTAACCATGGATAGTTCCATAAAGGTTTATGAGTAACTTTAAAATCAAGATTTGTGTACAAAGTGTAAATTAATATTTGGTGTTTTTTAGTTTACTCATTCCTGTAAGAAACATCACAACTTATATTCCACATTAAGCAGTTCAATCCTTTCCAACCAACCTTCCTGGATTTTCTTTGACCTTTACAATTTTTACTAGATAACCCTTAATGTATGATGGTTCGAAACTTTCATATTGTAGTTCCTAAATTTGGGCTTGATTCTGTCGTAGTTTTTAACAGAAAGAAGAGGCTTTAGAGGTCACAGATGCTTTTCCTTACAACAAGGAACTGAGCCTTCTTCAGAGTCATTAACAATATTGAATTATTAATAGTACTATGTTATTACTTCTCCCCAACCTTGGGCGAACCTTCAGAACTGTAACTTCAAAAGGCTTCACTGAGCCTGATTACAGAAATGCTCTAAGGCAAGTAAATATTAGATAGTTTAGGTGGCTTTTATATAAAACAGGAGACAGAACTAGTGTACTCACTCCATTTTTTAATTTTATCAGTTCAAATATACTCCCACTAAGGATAATTATAATGTCTTAAAAACAAAGCAGCCCAACCCAGCTATTATGCTATTCTACTTCAGAGAAGTACTTAATTCCACTACAATAAAAAGTGACCTTTTGTCCATTAAACTCACTGTTTCTCTTATGAATGTAAAAATGCAATAAACTAAGCTCCATTTTAGCTCTTTCTAGAAGTGCAGATTGCAGAAGTTAACATAACTTGATTTGGAACAAGGTGATACTGCTTGTGTGTTCCATACAGCCTCACAGCATACCTTCAAAACCCAACTGACATGTTAATGATGACAGAAGGTAATTCAGTGTATGTGATTTATGCTCCCCCCCATCTCCTCTTGCCCCCCACCCCCTTCTCCACCCTCAGTTTGTTTAGTTGTTCTCTGTATTGGACATTTATTCTCCTCAGCCACATGCCCGCTGTGTGTCTTGCTGCTCCCAAAGCAGCAGGTGGTGATGAATAACAGTGCTGCCTTACTCTCTTGGAAGAGACAGCTCTGTCCGAGTCATCTGCACACAAATCTCAGCGTAAATATCATCTGAGCAAACCACAGATGTTTTAGTGTCACTAGACTATCAGGGCAGCATGCAGGTTTTGTTCCCCTCCCTACTCCAATTCAGCTCTTCTAGTCTGTACTAACACAAATATATCTCCATCAATCAATGTATTTGCCTGTCAATTCTCTCCTCCTCCTATTCACTCATTCTGTCCATGTGTGTCCTGTTCCACCGCCCACCCCTTTCCCATCACATAACTCATTTTCTGACAGATTTTTGCAAAGAACTCATTTTCCTGATTATCTCAGAACATTGACATAAAGTATTCGTTACTTTGTAAAAAAAACCCCACAGAAAGTAACCATTAGTGCGACTTCTATATATATTTTTCAAGCTTGAAACTGTAGTAGAGCACAATCCATTATTACAGAGCTTAAAAACATACATATCACTGCAGCATATGTTTAGAAACATTTGGTCTCAAATACAGACTAGTGCTGGGGGCAATTCCCTTAAATTCAGAGCTTTTCCTTTCATACATATTCTCAAAGTCAGAAACTAGAAGTTCATAATACAGGAACATACAAACATCATTTAGGCACAACTGGTATAGAATAATCTTTGGATAGTTGCTTGTTTGCATTATTTCAGAACAATCAGGAAGCCTCATATGGATTCCTAGGTAGATTAATTTCAGACAACAGTTAATTTCCTTTCCCAGACAGAAATCTGTCTCTATCTTCTACATGCTTCTTTGGGGCGTGATCATCCTTCATATTGGAACCTCAAGGGTCTGGATCCTTGAGTCGCCTAAAAGAGCCCCCCAAAGTGACAAAACTTAAAATTCCTAGCCTGACTATGACATAAATTTCACCCTTGTATTCCAGCATGAATTTCTTTCCTACAATAAAACATCCCTAAATTTTCAATGCTGAAAACTCCCCAAAATTAATCCAAAACACAGCTTTGGAATTTAAGGGCATTCTTCTTTGTAGAAGAAACGGGATTTCATGGTGACTAGCAGCAGTGCTAGGTATTTATCTTCAAAAGACAGCAAATTCCAGTACATAAGTCATGTCTGTATTCATGAGCCAAAGCTATTCAGTGGAAGAAAGGCAGAATGAGTTGGTCCCTGACATTTCCGTAACTTTGATTCTTAGTCCACCTTGTCATCAAGAGATGAGAAAAGGTATCTTCTTGTTTATTCTAGCAATTCTTAAGCCCCATAAAAAATAATTTTCCCATTCTTAGACACAGGGAACTCACAGCATGTGAATTAGAAGGTTGACATGACATATGTTTACAGAGAAAGATATCCAGCATTTTTTAACTTGGCAGACTTCCTTTATGAACTCAATTCTATTATTAGTTCAACATGTGTCACATCAAAGAGGGGATTTTGCCCAACACTTTGAAAGGGGAGTTTCTCACAACCCTTAGTAATTTATTTGTCTGTCAATCCCCCCCAGGAAATCAAAAGAAGGGAAGGAAAAGGTGTTGCCCCTGAAATACTCTCCAGTACTTTGGACCAGAATTACTGGTTTAGTTTATGGTGTGTCTGCTTATTTTTTTGGGATGCATCATACTAAAATTTAGGTTAAGGGAAGTAACTACCTTAAAGCTCACTTAGAAACCTTAACCTTATTTCTTTCAACAATAAATTGCCTGAGAAAGGAGAAAATTCTCCATAGTAATATTTCAGTAGCTTTAGCCACAAATTAAAATATTTTGTAAAGCCTTTCTAAATACGCTTTTCAGCAAAGTCCTTCTTTTAAATATGTCTAATGCCAAGATCTCAACTGTGGTTACTTTTGGGCACAATGGTAAACAATGAGACTTGTATTTTTTAGCCAGGAAGTTACTAGAAAGGAACCCAAGAAAGAAAGCAGCCCTAACAAGTTAGGGAAACTGAAATTTATGGAAAATTTTTGACCAAAAACCCAAGGGAAACCTGTAAGAATGGAGTAGTCTCTATAGAAAATTGATCTTTAGTTTTCAAATATTTAGCCTTGCTCTCAGAAATAATTTCTGCTACCTATTGATCAGGTCAAGCATAGAGAAATCAGAACAAGTTCATCAATACTACTCCACCAACTTACTTCATCCTTGATTTGTTTTTTCTTACAGAATTGACAGGCCCTGTAGGTGCACTG
>WEIV01025773.1:0-12997 GCA_013390005.1 Calyptomena viridis
AGAAGTAGTACTTTAAATCCTGGAGAGCAGCATCCCCATCCAAGTGTTTAAGGGCAAATCTGTAGAGATGTAATTACAGCAAAGGAGTCTGGACCACACATTTCACCACAGAGAAAAGCCGTGGTTTGATCCTTGCTGCATCACGAGATCTGATGGCAGCAGATGGCAGCATCAAGCACAGGACTGGGAGAGATCAGTTTGGAACTACTGGGAGAGATGAGCTCTTTGCTGGGCACCTGGAAAAAAGGTCTTCTCAGGAATTATTCACTCTTAGATATATTATCAGGGTATAATCTAGAGCGACTAAATGCAGGCTGGTTTATTACAGGTATTTTTTAGGTTTACAGATTTTTCAGAAAGAATCAGAGGGCTGCCTACATGTGGGTCCATCCACCTCAAGGGAATTTAGTCATCTCAGACCCACACACAGTAAGAGGCTCCAGTTTTTGTTTTCAAGATGTTACCCAGTGTTTGCTCACTTTTCCAGGATTTCTCAACTTCCTAAGTGCACACACTCAGAACATATAAAGTGACTTCTTTGCCAAGCTAAGAGCACTTGAAAGCTGCCCAACATTTAGGATTGAGAAAGCTCCACACATGCTCTTCACCTGCCTTGGGCTCAGGCCACATGTAACTTGTCTGAAGTTCACACTGAACAAGGTATGCTCTACAACACTGAGCAGGAGGAGGGGAGGCTTTTTTCCAGAGGGTTTGCCCTCAGAGGGCAAAATTCTTCAACAATTCACCCCAAAAATCTCAGTTTGAGGGAGGTATACAGGCAACTGATCACGCATCTGTGTCCAGAACATCTTCCCCCCTCCCCATCCTGCCCCACTCTTTTAAATGAAAAAGCTATTTTTAACTATATATGATTTTTCAAAGAGAAAAAGTAAAAGCCCAGTCACCAGTCAGGACTTGCTACAACACACTCAGAGCATCCAAGAACAATAACAAGCAGCTTCTTAACACACTTCACTAATGCAACACTATCCAGGTTTGTACCATGAAATATAACTGCTCCAACTGCAACTCCTCCCATTCTAGATGGGTTTAAAAATAAATATTGCTGAGCTCAGAACAGAGATCGGTTACACTGATTACAAAGGAGGAAAGATGAAGTCCTTGGAAGGAAACAGAAGGGAGAAAGGTGGGAAGAAATAACCCAAAAACCTGCGTGAGCATTACTTCTGTCCTTTCACCAGGGAACTGGAGCCACAGTTCAGAACTTATTTTGCTTTCCCCAGTTGCCAAGTAAATTGAAGTCACCAGAGTTCAGTAATGGTGATGTATTTTAAGATGTATCCACTCTGGGATTGCTGTACATCAGCACATTGGTCCTCTGCAATGTTCATTTGAGCCTTGAAAAGGATGGTCCACAGCTCACTTTCATTGTTCAGGTGTAGGTTGGTTTGTATTACTAGACCCACCCAAAAGAATTGGTTTACACAGCCCTATTTAGATTATATATGATAAATCAAGTGTTCATTCAAGTTTGTCATCTTCTAAACTAGCAGCAAATTTATACCAAACACAAGCTACTTTAAAACTGTCTTATCCTGAATCTGACAATTTATTAAGTTAAAACACTAAAAGCATTCAGAAGAGTAAATCATCTTTCTCTTCAATTCTACAAATGGTTCCAGACAATCACCTTTTAAAAATAAGCATCTCCATAACTTTTTCTGCTATAGCAGTCTCAAAATAGGCCATGCCTACACAAAATCTGATGATTTCTTAAACCAGTGACCTGGTTGAACAACACCAACAGACCGTGTGGTATTGCACAAAAATCACTTTATTTTGCAGTATTTTAAAAGACGTGTTCCAGCCCCTGCCATGGGCAGGGACACCTTCCACTATCCCAGGTTGCTTCAAGCCCCATCCAGCCTGGCCTCAGACACTACCAGGGATGTGGCAGCCACAGCTTCTCTGGGCAACCCAAGCCAGGGCCTCCCTACCCTCACAGGGAAGGATTCCTTCCCAATATCCCATGTAAACCTACTCTCTTTCAGTTTCAATCCACTTTTTTTGTCCTGTCACGAGTCTCCAGAAAATAAAGGTTAGCAAAAATTCTTAAGGGAACATAAGTCTCCAAAAACACACATGAGAATAAATAACCAACATAACTGTTCTGAAACAAAGCTTTATTTCAAGATTAAGTTAAAATGTATGAAAGTATCAGAAAAAATAAACAAAAACAGTATTATTGTTGACAGAAATAATTAAATGGAACTGCTTTCGACTGAATCTTTCTTTCATATTTTTGGAGAAAGACTGAAGAATGTTTTTGGCTGTAGGCACCAATTATATTTGTGAATATGAGAGTGTATTTACTTTTGAACTGGGCTGAAAACAAATTCTGTAGTGCCACTGTTTTTGCAGAATTCAAAAGAGCACCTACAGCCCAACAAGGATTTTTGATCAGTTTAAGCACCAAATCCAGCCTGATTTTCAGAAACACAAGCAAGCCATTTTCTCCTGTTCCTGCAGGTTCCTGCAGCACAGAGAGCAGAGCTGCAGCTGCACCTACAATTAGAGCTGCAACAGATTTAAGCGTTCAAAACTAAGACCCTCTGAATATCTACAGAAGCCCTTAAGTCAATTCATTACTGATACAGTAAGTGACAACACTTGTGTTTGGCAGACAGTGCAACTGGGAGCCCTGACAAATCTCATTAACAGCACATCAGGGGCACTTAGTTTATCCTTTACATACAGTGCCAATAGTCAGTGTATAATGAGAAAAGGAGCTTAAACATTAGTGAGACTGCACTAATTGGTCACCAAGTCCTGATTAAGCCAGGCTTCATATATAATTACTGAAGTTCAAGTATCTGACACAAGCGTATCCAAAAACACTTAATGAAGATACTAAGTCACTTCTAAACTACAAAAATAAGGCACAAAAAATGGAAGAAACAGACAGAAATATGCAAGTGATTTTCTTGACCTGCCTTTTGTACTAGTACTTTGGACTTCTAGTCCAAAATATTTCAATTGTTTAAATAACTGTATTTTTTAAAAGCCACAAAAGTGTGAAAAATAATTTCTCAATTGCATTAAATAATGCAAATACTTAGAATATATGTAGGAATTGCAATAGCCTTATATATATATAAATATTTATGTACATAAATAATGTTGTCTAGAAATAATAACTGCAAGAGAAGGTTTTACAACATCCAGAAATTAAAGATTACTAGATCAGCTTTATATATTTGTTCATTTACACTATTTAAATCAGTAAAAAACACCCTTAACTTCAAAATTGTGAGGATAACTCTTCTGCATTTAAACTGGAATCCACAAAAGTATATGCCACCATATCCCCCCAAATGGTACAAGAGGAAACACAAGGGAACATATATCCTAACACACATATCCTGTATATCCTGGCTTCCTCAAAAGGATATGGTATTTATAAACATACACTGAAAATAGATAGATTCTGAGTGTTTCAGAAGGAAAAAGGCAATCCAAAGTCTTGAGCATCTCACAAAAATCCCACTTGTTCAAGCTCTGTGATGCACCATGACAGCACCTCGGGTGTTGGGACTGGCTCCAGCATAGCCCAGAAACACAGGGTGCCTTTGGAGGCAGAGGGCCAGATGCAGTTTTTCTTTCACAGGACAGGAAGGGATGGATGTTGGTCAGTAGTGTCAGTCACCTGTGCTGGGAGCTCACAAGGAGGCAAACATCCAAAGATTACAAACATCCTTTTACAAGACTCTGCCATGCCAGATTATCCTGTGAGGACAAGACCTGCTGCACACCCTTCTGCACTCATTGGGAATTCCTGTATGGAATGAGGGACCCACAGTCTGTGTCCCGACTGCCAAGACACACAGACACTCCAAAACACACAGTGCAAATGGCACCATCAATGGCACCAGCAGCACCGAGATGATGCTGCATCCGCATAGGGAGTCACTACAATTACACAACCTCTGTTATCAGCACAAGGGTGCACTTGGGAAGGAGCCATTTCTACCTCACTTCTGTCAACAAAACACAACTCTGGCAGGACTGAACAACCCACAGCAGACTCCCAACACCTCTTATGCTTTATCTGCCTGGCTCAAGTCCATGTGTTCAGCAAACAGCTGTGTAAGACACTCCATGTCATCTGAATTAGCTGAAGTGAAGACATGCAGCAAAGGAGCACAGCTCCAGTGACATTTCACCAATGACCCCATGCAGGGAGCCCTTCCATTGTCCCCTGATTGTCAAGGGTCAAGGAATCTGAAGAATCGGTGCCTGGGGTTGCTTTGCCACAGGCTTTTTAAGGATTTCAGGGCAGGAAAGCAGCTGAAGAGGCCGGACAGCCCTGGTGGGAGCTGCAGAGCACAGGACCCAGCTGCTGGGTTTGGTCACTGGGGCTGCACATCCCAGCCCCCCATGCACAGCTGTGCACAGCCGCTGCAAACTGGGTCAGCTGGTAATGCAGCCACTGAACACTGCTCAGCCTGCTCTGCCAGAGGCCTCCCCAGCTTTTACAACACACTGCTTTATTCTCATTATTTCAATAAAAAGACAATTGAATACTGAATACTCCTTAATTTATAGCTTATCTGGAAGGTTACTTTGGTGATAAAGCACAAGAACATTCAGACTTTCAGTCCAAAATGCTTTTTTCTGCACAGTGTGCTAACATTTTCAATCAAGGATTTTACACAGAAGATTCTTGAACGTGACACAGATAAACAAAATAATCCAAGACTAATAGTAGCATCTATAACAATGGATAATTGTAACTAAAATGGTAATGCTTGAATAGCCTTTTCCCAAACCACCTTAATAGTATCCTTAAATAACCCTAAGTTGTTAATAATGTTTTACTTATGTTTTGTCTATAAGACATGAAAACACACTATATTTATTGATGGTATAGATTATTATATTTGAATTAAATTATATTATTTTTAAATATCTATAAACATATGCATATTGATATCGAAGACATCTTGATATCATCTTGATATATTTTCAGTTTTTGCTGAAAAATGCATGTGAAAACACTAATTTTATAACCTGTATTTTGTAACTATTCCTTCTGCTAAAATGTAGACAGAGACTATATCCCACTGGGTACACTACAAAATATTTCAGAGTAGGTAAGATTTAATTCAGCCTTAGCATTCACAAGATTACCAATTAAAATAACACAAATAACCACAGATGTAACACACCAACTTGGTGTACGGTTTTACTGAAACCTTAAGTAATCATCAGAAGAAACTCAGCAAATATCAACATCACACTGCAGAACTTAAACCTCAAAAATATCAAAATATTTCTCTGGGAATTAAGCCTCATAAACTGAAATAGAAAGCTTATTTTTACTGGGGTAGGAAGAATTACTGGAAAATACAACATATTTCTTACTACTCAGTATTTCTATCACATTTATTTTGACAAGTCCAGAATAAGAACACATTATTTAAAATTAAGTAAGATTGATTTTTATTATTTCCCTTCTTAGTCTTTCCTCATTTATAATGCTGTTGGCAACACTGTGCATACATATTCCTATAGATTTTCAAGAAACGTATAATCACATTACTGAGTTTTTTTAAACAGGGTAAAATAGAAGCACACAAATTCCTCAGCTGAGGAATTCCAATCAATAAAAATTTGCACAGATCACTTCGCCTTGTTTTACCATGGTTCTACTGTCTCATGGAATCATTTAATGAAATACCTGAACAGCATTTGCCAAAAGACATTATCTGTGCCGTGCCATGCCATGTGCCCAGAGCAAACCTCCCCACGGCATTCAAACAGGGTGCTCCAGCACTCTCACTAGTTCCCAATTCCTTCTGGCTCAGCAGTTCCTCTCCAGGGCTCCCCAAACCTCACGTTTTCATGAGAACATCCTGCCTGGCCGGAGTCCCCGATGCAGCACAAAGTGAATGCAGCTTGCAGCAATGCTCGGTGTCTGTTCTGGTGTCTGGTGATCTAAATATTCCCTATGACTACTCCCAGGAATCTGGAGGCCATGATCATTCCCAAGATCTCAGAGAGGAAGCAGGGCTTAAACTGTCTGCAGTCTTCAGGTTTTGATAGCACTGATTACTGCTCAGGTTTGACGCTTGCAAAGAAGTGAACACACCTATTGAGCAAATCCAGCTGTGGATGCACTGGCTGAACTCTGTTACAGAGGGAAAAGTTCGTGGATTAGATCTGCAGGGGGAGAGCTGCCATGTGAATATTTATTAAGATACAGCCCATGCACTCATAACTCAGAGATTTCTGTGTTCCAGCACATCACACAAGGTTGTCATAATCAGCTGTTGGATTAGACAGTGACAACCAGAAATCTGTTTGGAAACTGAAATAAAGAACTGTATTTCATTGAGTCTGATGTGTTCCACACACACACAGGGCAGCATGGCCACCTAAACACCATTCTTACCTGTCATTCTTCTGAGTAACAAGGGAAGAAACAAACTCTACTTCAAAGTATTTCACTCATGGAACTTTTTTAAGGCTAAAAAAACCTAGCAAAGTTTTATGAAAGTAGGGATGACTCAAAAATTTTAAGCTACAGAAAGTAACAATTACCTTTTCATGATATTTTTACACTTAAGCAAACTCAAAACAGCGTAATAACTTGTGTTAAATTGCTTACACAGTTCAAAACAAACTGATTTTTTCCCCTCCAATTTCCTACACATCAAGAAAACAATCACTAAAATAATTAGCAAAGATTCCTACATAAGATGATCATAAATTTTTTGTTAGTAAGATATTTAATATTTTATGGATTTCTGAAATGAAGAAATCCTGTACAGAATTTGGACAGGGATTCTGAATCAACTGTGAGAATGAATTTTCACCACACAGTGAAAGACACTATCAATGCCTTGGATCAGAAAAGTTCTGTGAACTCCAAACATACAGATTTCTTTCAGGAAGTAGTGCAGAAAAATAATCGTTTGCCATTTTCCGTCAGTAGCATGAAACCTCTTTTAGACACACACTACTGTACAACACACAATAAAACATGCAGAATTGGTTAGGAAGTGACACATAATATTAAAGATACTTGGGAAAGAAAACCCACAAGTTCTGCACTAAATTTCCTGTTGAAAGCATCTGGTCCACACTAAGAAAAACAAAACACAATCGTACAGGGATCTGTCTAGAACTCCCTCTGCTGTTCCTTCACTCCTGGAGCAGCAGGGAAGCTCATCCTGCAGACTGTTCCCAGCACTGCCTGGGAAGGCAGGCGAGCCTGGCTGTTGTTCTTAGGCTCCCTCTCAATCCCAGGGCAAGTAGGTCACAGCCACTGCCATGCTCCACTTCATCTTTGACTTCATTCTAAAATCACAGACCTCTCACCCTTCTCCTTTAATGCCATTCACAAAAACCACAGGCCCTGAAGGAATTTACTCCTTGAAAGCCGGTCCCATGAGATTTAACTCCTTCCAGGTTCATTTACACCCAGTTCAGGACTTTTCAGTATATTTCTGAGATGAAGTTAGTAACTCTGGATGTTGGAAATTTGACATGACTAACTCTGCCACAAGTATAAAAGCAGGCTTTAGAACTGTTTCTACTCCTTTGCCAGAATGACACGTGGTGTTTATCAACATCCAAGGGGGGTATATATCCACATAGATCTATTTGTTTCCCCACTCAAGGCATTTTCAACAGGGATTACCTGTCCCCAAACTTCGCCCTGACCACTGTACACAGGTTCAAGCAATATTTTTTAAACCATCACTTTATTTTGCTTATGAAGGCATTACCCACAGTGCTAAAATACCTAAACACTCTCAGTTGCCCCCTTCTTCCTGCGACTGCTCCTTATTGCTTTATCCATAGCAAGCGGCTGCTTAGAACAGGAGTTCCACAAAGAATTTATCTGGAATTAATGTCAATCAATTTGTGTGAAGATAGGGTTTTCTACTACACTGAGAAAGAAATCTTAGAAGATTAAATAAAATGTGTCTGAACAGGTAAGTCCTCAAAGCCTCCTACTACTTGCTGCTGCTGTCCACAAGTTATTCGGCTGTCCACTTCTGCAGTCTGTACCACCATATTTCAGCAAGATTAGTTAACCCCAATGATATATTTATAGCACAAAAATTAACAGCTTGAAACAACATAAAACTGATTCGAATCAGGCCATAACTATTATTGCTAAATATGCTTTTGAAATGGTGTATGGCCAGAGGATCTATAGCGACAAGAACTTTATAAAAATAAATAGAGAAACCAACAACCTCCAAAACTAACAACAAACGTAATTTTCTGAAAATTAAAAAGTCTACCCTTCAACCCTAAAATCCTCAGTGTCAGGTTTATATACAGAATACTTCAAGCACAAATTGAGTTCAACATGAACTCAGGTTTTGTAACATTTTCAAGAGCAGATATATTTATGTGCAGACTATACTTTCTTTACAAAGGCAACTATGCCCTACAGATCACCACACTGTACAAGTGATTTGGTGTTACACACATATAAATCAGACACAGGTCCTATTAATCTGTCAGAATTCTAAGGACATGATGACTTCCATGCCAGTGCTGCTGTTGTTTTTGACAGACATCATCTACTGTATCACATGGCTCATGTCTTAAATTGATATCCACCAGGAACAGACCCAAGACTCACAAGTACATCTGAGCACTCAGCCTGCAGTGACGTGGACAAAAAAAGCAGCTTTAGCTGAGAAGAGCTGCCTCCCTTTTCCAGAAGCTAGAAGGACCACTTCTTACACCACTTTAGGGAATTAATCTTCCAGAAAATTAAGCTGATGTTAGTGTGATCAGAAAAGCAGCAAACACAAGGGAGGAAGGTGGACATGAAGAGCCAGGACAGAGGAAGGCACAGAAAAAGCTGGCCCCATCCATGGCTCTTTGCCATCAGATCAATGTGAAATGAAAGGTTACACATACTCACTGTCAGCCACAAAGCGAACAGCAAAAAAAGAGATAATCCCATGCTAAGCTTTCTGGTTTGAGAAAGAAGACAAAACCATGTACAATTACTGCATTCTCTCAAAAAAACCTGCTGTTTGTAAGTACCTGATTAACTCACAGTCTGTTAGAGAATGAAGCCAACGGTTTGTAGCATTGCACTGTAACATTTCTATAGTCAATACAGTAAAATCAAGAGACAAGAGAAAGGAGGCACTTATGATGTGCAGAATGATTTCCACCTGTACCTCTACTGCCATCAGACACATTGCTGTGACTGCAGCCACACTGGATAAAGAAGTTGCCACCCCACTTCATCTCCACTACGTTCAAATCTTCCAGCGTAACTGCGTGTTTAGTCACTTCCTAACCCAGTTCTGTCAGAATGATTCCTGTTAGAAAATCTGTGTTTCAGCTTAACTCAGATTATTTTTGACAGAACTTGTTTAACGGATGACTATAAATGCAAGTACCAGAAGATCTGAGAACATTGTAACCTTTAGAGCTGGGAGAGGAAATAGCAATGAGCATGGAGCCAGATATCCCTGATCCATGGTTATGTTGATGTGGGAAAAGTGCATTAATCACTCCTATAGGTCTGATTTGTCAGCTGCCTAAGCACTGAAAGCTGTATATCAAGGCTGGCATCTTTAAGGAAAATAAATCAGTAAATCTACAGACTACGTATTTTACTGCTTAAAATGTCAGGTTGGGGTTTAGTGTCCAGAAATTCAAATAATTCTTTATAACTACCTCCAATTCTGTTGTAGAATGAGAGAACCGGCCAGATGCTGCTCAAAAGACATTGATAAATGTGACATTTTTGTGGAGTTAATGGATAAATACTAGCATTACCATATCTTAAATTATCATAACAAGGACTGAAAACTTAATTTTTTTTTTTGCTTTCTACACAGTACTGATATGAACACAGAGTATCTGTGTTTTTACTTGTTACATGGTAAAAGAAGTGGAAAAACTATCACCAAAATGCAGTATCAAATTACCATCGTGCAGTATAAACCACTGACAGGAACAGTACTTGACATAGAGATCTCCTTACCTTTTATTAACAGGCTTCTCATCCTTGTCATAAGGTCTTATGAACCATTTTCCAATCCTTACAAAGTTTTTATCCATCAGGCATCTAGAAAACAATTAGAGCAACAATTAGTAGTTACATCTCGAGGTGTGATTAAAAGCAGTCTCTGAAGACAGTGACTCCTAAGGGATCAAGCAGCTGAATTTCCATCATATCAAAATCAACTTTCGAGTTTTTGGGTTCCCATGTAACTTTGCCACTTTGTGTTTTCCCACACCAGTCTCAGAAAATCCTTGTCCCATCTCACAATGCTGCCACTGATGCTCAACTTCACATATGCATTTCCCCCTCATCTCTGCCACAATCTGTTCTGCTCCATGCTACTCGTTCTACTGAATGATCCATCATCCTATTTTTCTTGAACAAAGCCCATTGATTAGTAGTGATTCTTTTCTATTCAGTCTTTCTCTCAGACTTCATGATAAAGACTATACATTCCTGTATTTCTGGCATGTAAATGGCATGTTATAGTACAGGAATGACAGGAAATTTTATTAAGCAAATATTAACAATGAACCATTTTCCTTCACATGATCCACAGCATGATTTAAGGTGCTGAAACTTCCTTAATTCCTCTGTCAGAAAACCTCACTCCAACAAACATACTCCCACATCACCAGAATTACAGCAATGTTACCTTTAAGTCCCTTTAAAAGTCCATGCTTTCTTTATAGGAACTGCATGTTCTGTGGCTCTAAAAAAACCCCCAACAGTGAGGATGCAAAGTGATCCATAACCAATTTAAATTGACAAGTTAGGGAGTGTCTTTTTAAGCCCACCTGTGCAGATGAATCACATGAGCAATATGCCAGCACTAAGTGTGCTCCATACATTAAACATGCAGTCAAACATGCTGCCCAAGGGACCATAGCCAGAAATTCATTGTTAAGGAATATTTTCAGTAAGGTAAATAATATGCTTCAAAAATTCTGAAAAACTAGTCATTTGTTGCTAGTGGTTTATAGACTATTACAAACAATATACAAGCTTTTTCCATGTTTCATGTCTATTGAGTATTTTTTTATTTACAGGAAAGAACTGTGTTTTTCCACTTTTCAAAGTTTTCCAATAGTTTATTTCTATAGCAGTTGCTAGAGATTAGCCAAAGCAAAGAAAAAAGAATTAAAAATTACATGAAACATTCTGGGAAAGTACTTTTTGCAAGGTTTAGAAAAGCTGTATGATCTTTACTTCAAAAGCATACCTAGAAACAGATAGGAAATGAACAACTGAAAATGTAGACTAATATGCTTCTAATTCTTCTGTATAAACTTGGCAGGGTTTTCCACAGTTAAAGCTGAAGAAAATTCTACCAGTACTGTCTCAATTAAAGCAAAAAGTATCCAGTTCATTTGAATACACCAGTATCTTAAACTGAATATGAAAGCTAAGCCAGCAGAGATCTAAAGAGATTGGTAGAAGTGGGGCAAAAAAGCTTCAGTAACTGTTTCCCTAGGAAATATTTGCTATCAGAGAGTCTGTCAGTGCCAGCATGTTTTATACAAACAAAAGGAAGCCTGTGAAGTTTACATCAGATCCCTAAAGAAAATAACCTGTAGTAGCAAAAAATGTAATAAACTCTTCCCCCATCACACATACAGCATTCAATGCCACATCACTGTCTCACCATAGCAGGTTTAACTGCCTCAAACTAATGCTGCTTTCCTAGAAAAGTCTTCATGGGTAGATTTGGCCTTAAAAATCAGTCAACCCTCCATGCTAAACTAAATCATGGGTTATTTAAGGAATAATCCCATATAAAATGGGAGCCCTGATTGCAGCAGCACAGATCTGACTTGGCTGGGCGAGCACTTAATGACAGCAGAATGTTAGTTTTGCTGTCTAAGCACTAAAGGTAACTATTCTTTCACAGTAAGCTGTAACAATGGACTTGTGTAAAAAAACCCAAGAAATAGTTCATAAAAGCATTTAATGATATGAAATAAGGAGATGAAACACACTGCACTCCCTGGCTCCTTCCCTCGCTAAGGCCGGGCCATTCCTCCCTCAGCAGTGCAGCTGTCCCAGCACTTCACTGGCACTTGACCTCTTGAATTTCCAATTTTTCCATGAAAAACAACAAGGCACACTACTAATGGTTATGAAATACCCCCATAATGTTTTGAATACTATTTCTTCAGCTTTTGTAATGTTTTCTAAATTGCCAATTAACCTAGACCAATAACTACCGTACTAAGGAAAAAAAATACAGACAGTTGTGTAAATGCCCTTTGTCTTGTGTTTTCCAGGGTTAAGTTAAAGCAGACGCTTTTCCTCCCTTCCTGCCCCATGTTGTCCTGGCAGGTCCCTCACATCTCCTCCTCCCGCCATTTCCTTCCCGCCACAGCCGTTCTCCCTCAGCCTTCGCGAACACAAAATAACCCCCAAACCCCCTGAAAACCTCCTCAATCACTGGCAACAGCCCTGTCACTGACAGATTTAAACCAAATTCAAGCCTTCTGCTTTATTAATGGAGCTTTTCCTAAACACAGGTTGAGTCTTTAAAATTTAAAGTGTTAATTTACTTTTTAATAAAGCCTACATGCATATTGCTATTTTTTTAAATGAAATGTTGTTAACTTCAGATTTGGTATGGCAAACAAAACAAACAAAAAAACCCCAAACAAACAAAAAAAGGAGCCAAAAAGTGAATAATCTGAAGTAAAATCGGCTATAACAGAATATCGGCAGGAGAGTGGTGGGATGCTCATGTCCAAGGGTGAGGGCCTGGGACTGTGGCACGAATTGTGACATGAATCATATCACTTTATCATGACATGAATCATATAATTTTATCATGACATGAATCTTATCAGCTTTTCCTGACATGAACTGACTCTTGGCAAACAACCGGAGTGTATTCGTCAACTACTGCTGAGAGAAAACACCTGAGGTGTGTTCACCAACTAGTGCTGAAAGAAATAGACTTTTCAGCCACAGCTGGACAAAACAGTTCTGCTAAAT
>WEIV01025775.1:3619-17489 GCA_013390005.1 Calyptomena viridis
GGCCCCGGGGGTCCCCTCGCTGGGGGGGGGATGATGCCCCGGCCCCTCCCTGACAGCGGTGCCTCTCCCTGAGCTCTCCCCCCCTTTGCCTTCCAGATCATAGAGAAGCGCCTGGGACACATCCGGAGCAGGGTTTTCCGGGAGGTGGAGATGCTGTACCAGTGCCAGGGACACAGGTACCGTGTCCCCCCACTGCGGGCACGGGGAGTGGGCTGGGACCGGGCTCGGGACACCCGTGGGTTGCAGCCAGGCCGCCCTCAGCCCCACATTCCCACCCTTGACCCTGCTGGCCGGTGCGGGAGCGTCCGGAGGGGAGGTTTGCTGTGACGACCGGGGCTGCAGTGGCCAAGTTGGAGCTGATCCGAGGCCCGAGCCGAGCCCCTGCCGTGCACTCGCCGTCCCGGCTGCGAGCGGGGCCGTGCCTGGGGCGGGCCGGGGAGCCAGGAGGGTCTGTGAGCAATTAGGGAGGAGCAGAGCGGGTGCTTCGAGTCCCTCTCCCCCCTGGAATGCAGCCAGGGGGGCCCTGGCCGTGTGGTTTCAATCACTGGAAACCCAGTTTTCCCGTCCCGTGTCCCTCCCGGGGACCTGTGCTGGGTGGGGGTGCAGGGGACCCTGAGATGTGTTTTTGGGGGATGTTGGGATGATCCTGCTGTTCCCACAGAAACGTCCTGGAGCTGATTGAGTTCTTTGAGGAGGAGGAGAGGTTTTACCTGGTGTTTGAGAAGATGAGGGGAGGTGAGTGCAGTGCCAGGGCATGGGGAGCTGGGGTGGCAGGACCCCCACGAGCCCCAGCTCTGCTCTTGCCCTGCCACAGGCTCCATCCTGACCCACATCCACCGGAGACGCCACTTCAACGAGCTGGAGGCCAGTGTGGTGGTGCGGGATATCGCCAGCGCCCTGCACTTCCTGCACAACAAAGGTGAGCTGGGACGCCCCGGGTGCCCCTGGGCTGTGCTGGGTCCTCCCGGGGCTGTCACTGCCCCCCCTGCACTGTCCTGCCCAGGGGACAGTGCCCATCCCAGCACACAGGGTCAGGCCCAGCTGCATCACGAGGCTTTTTGTGGTGTGGATCCTGCTCCTCCGGTTTGGTTGGGACGCGGGGCCAGGAGCAATTTTCGCCCTTTGCCGGGGTGCAGGTGGTGATTTGGGGTGGGGAGGGAGGGGTCCCTGTGCTGCCCCCAGACTTCTCACTGTGGAGGTCTCCTGGGGGGATTTTTGCCCTCATTGGTTCTTCTGCCCCCAGGGATTGCACACAGGGATCTGAAACCAGAAAATATCCTGTGTGAGAGCTCGGACCAGGTGAGTGGGGAGCAGCTGGGGTGGGCGCAGGGAGTGCTGTCTGGGGGTGATGGGCACAGTGGGGTGCTGCTCAGGGGGTGGTGGGCACGGGGGTGCTGCCTGGGGGTGGTTAACACAATGGGGTGCTTCCTGGGGTGGTGGGTGCAGGGGGGTGTTACCTGGAGGGGCAGGGGACGCATGGGGTGCTGCTGAGGGGGGTAGTGGGTGCAGGGGGTGCTGCCCCGGGGACATCCACATACCCTGTGCCGCAGCACAGGGTGGTGGGAATACATGACATGACCAGGCACTGACCAGCTGGGGCCTGAAAGCACAGCTGTAGTCCTTGGGGGGCTGCCGGGGGGGTCACCAACCACTCCTTTTACGCCCTGGCCAGGTGTCCCCAGTGAAGATCTGCGACTTTGACCTGGGAAGTGGCATCAAACTGAACGGTGACTGCTCCCCCATCTCCACCCCGGAGCTGCTCACCCCGGTAAGAGTCCGACCCCCCCACGCTGTGCGTGTGTATAGGGGGGGGTCTATCCCTGGAGGGACCCCCCAGCCGTGCCCCACAGACCTCGGGGGCGGGGCCGTGCGCGGACACCCCCGTGCTGCTGATGCTGCGTGTGCCCCGTCCCCCGCGTCCCCCCCGCGCCGTGGCAGGAGATGCGGTTACATAACGCGGGGGGGGCCGGGGGGGCTGGCGCAGCGCCCGGGCTGCCGTGAGCCTTAGCAACAGCCAGAGCTGCGCGGCGGCTGCGCGGAGGGAGCTGCTGGGGAGAAGTGGGTCAGGAGCGGGGCTGGGGGGGCTGCGGGAGCCGCCGTGATTCCCCTCTGGTGGGCGAGAGAGGGAGGGGGCTGAGCCCCCCCCGTGCTGCGGGTGCCGCCTGTGTGCGGGGCAGGGGGGGCACCGCACCAGCTCCCTGTTGCACAGGGAGCCCCGCTCCCCTTATCGGCGGCAGCAGGTCCCCGCCCCGTGCAGGGTGTTGCCGGTGCACCCCGGTTTTTTTTTGGGGGGGGGTGTGCACGTGCCGGCGGAGGCAGAGGCTGATGTGGGGGCACAACAGCAGAGGTGGGGGCCAAAACACCCCCGGCCCCCTTCGTTCCTCCGTGTGTTCCCCCCACCCCCGTCCTGGGGCGGGATCTGAGTTTGTGAGGTGTCCTGAGCTCCCCCGTTCTCAGCCATGGGAGTGGCCGCCCCTTTCCCACCGGGATCAGCCGTGCTGGGGCTCGGGATTCTCGGGGATTGTTTTCCTGCGGTGGCATCAGCTGCTGGGGCTGGTGAGGCCCCTCGTCGGGAGGCCTCTCTCGTTACGGGGTGATTATCTGCTGCCTGCAGCTCTTTTCTCCCCTGGTCACGAGGCCCGTGTGGGCTGCGGGTCATGTGCTGGAAAGCCCCAGAGTCCCTGGAGCGATAGGGGAATGGGGCCGCTGGCGCTGCCTCTCCTTCCATCGGGGTTAACTCCTCCCGCACCGGATCGTGCGTCTGCTCCGGCAGCTCAGCCTGTGTCGGGCAGGGGAACAGGCAGAGTCAGGCAGGGGAACAGGCAGAACAGGATTGTCCCACCGTGTCCTGCGGCCGCTGCCCCGCTGAGCCGGTTGGGTGGTGGTGCTGTGGGGTGTGGGTGCTCTGGGGGGGCGGGTCCGGCCGTCCTGGTGCTGCCCCACGGGGGTTGCACCCCTTTAGGTTTTTTTTTTTCCCTTTGGGGTGGCGGCTCCCTGTTGAGTGAGCCTGGAGAGGCAGGTCTGGGGCATCCCCTGTGCTGGGAAACGCAGCAGGATGATCTGCCCTGGCAGGAGAAAACCCGGAGAGCAGCTGTGTCTGCACCCTCCTTTCAGGGGGGCAGCCCCATAGCTCTGGCAGGACCCTCCCAGTCCCCTCTGCCCCATCAGTCCCCACCCTTTGGGGCTCACCCACCTGTCCCTGCAGTGTGGCTCGGCCGAGTACATGGCCCCGGAGGTGGTGGAAGCCTTCAATGAGGAGGCGACCATCTATGACAAGCGCTGTGACCTGTGGAGCCTGGGGGTCATCCTGTACATCATGCTGAGTGGGTACCCCCCCTTCGTGGGCCACTGCGGCTCCGACTGCGGCTGGGACCGGGGCGAGGCCTGTCACACCTGCCAGGTACCTGGGGCACCCCTGGCATCACCCAAACCCACCCTTGATTTGGCAGCAGCACTCCTGGCTGAGCCTGTTATTTCTCCCCCCACCTCAGAACATGCTCTTTGAGAGTATCCAGGAGGGGAAGTATGAGTTTCCCGACAAGGACTGGGCACACATCTCCTTCGGAGCCAAAGACCTCATTTCCAAGCTGCTGGTGAGAGATGCCAAGAAGCGGCTCAGCGCAGCCCAGGTCCTGGAGCACCCCTGGGTGCAGGGGGTGAGTGGTAATGCCCCCCACCCCCTTCTCTGCTCCCAAAAGCTGGGGTGGGGGACCACCCCCCTGCGGGGTTCCTGTCTCTGACCGGCTGCATTTTGTTGCAGTGTGCCCCGGATAACACCCTGCCAACCCCCATCATCCTGCAGAGGTGAGTGCAGGGGCCCTGGAGTAGGGGGAACACATCCCAGCCCCAAAAATCCTGGCTCCTCTGCTCAGCACTACTGTGCACTCCTGCTTTTTGGGGGCTCTGCCATGACTCTGTCTGGGCAGTGGCTGCTGCATGTAATTTGGGTTTGAGCCAAGTTTTTTGGGCCTGACCGGTCTGGCATGGTCAGCACAAGAGGAGGGACACCCTGATGTTTGGCCCTGACCTCCCTCCAGCCCCCCACGGCCCCCCTGAGCCCGTGCCTCTCCTGCAGGAACAGCAGTGCCAAAGAGCTCACCTCCTTCGCCGCCGAGGCCATCGCTGTCAACCGCCAGCTGACACGGCACGACGAGGACGAGGAGGAAGAGGCGGAGGAGGAAGCACGACCCATCATCATCAAAGCTACCTCACGGGCCATGCAGCTCTCCCCTCCCTCCGAGTCCAAGCTGGCCAAGCGGCGGCAGAAGAGCAGCCTGGCCAAGGCAGTGGCCGCCGGGCAGCACCTGGTGGCCCCGCTGGTCCTGGTGGCCGACCAAGCCTGAGCGGTGCCCCTCGCACCTGCTGTACCCCGTGTTCCACCTTCTCCTTTCTTTCTTCCCCCTTTCCCCCTACTCCTCAACCCCACCATTTCTGGCTAGTGACAAGATCAGGACTCGTCCCTGTGGCTGGTTTCCAAGGTTTTGCTGATCTTGTAGGTCTGGGGGTGGGAGGGTTTGTTTAAGATCTCTTTTTTTTCTAAGGTATTAAATCAAGCGTGAGGTTGCTTCACCCAGGGCACACTCAAGGACATCTGACAGACACACAGACTTTTGTTTCCCGACTCTTGGTTTCTCTTCTGACATTTTCCCCCTCCCTGACACCAAAGGACTCTTTGTATCCGCGGCTGCTTTGACGATTTTCAGCTCATTTCATACTGTGAACAAAAGACCCTCGGTCGCATTTTCAACAACGGGAGTCGCGTTTTAACCTCGTCCCTCCCCTCGGAGCTGCAGGTTTTTCTCCGATGTAGGGGTAGATCCCACAAAACCCCCTTTCCTGGGGGAAAGGATCTGGGAGGCACCTCCGTCCCGTGCTTGGGGGCGTCCCTGGCTCTGCTCCAGGGGGACACGGTGGGCGTTGTGCAGGGAACCGCTCGGGCCGGGGAGAGACGGTGCCAGCGAGGGAGCAGCGCCCTGTCCCACCGAGCCACCCTCTCTCCTCGGCATCCTGCTTCCAGAATAAGCTATTCACCCCTTTTTCTTTTTTTTTTTTTTTTTTCCTGTTATTGTTGGTTTTAAACTGCTAGCTGTGCTTCTCTGCAGGGCACGGAGAAATGTCTTCCTTTCCTCCCGCGCTCCGGCCAGCGGCTCCCCGGGGATAAGGTCAGAGCCAGGGGATGCACAGGCATATCCAGGGCTGTGCTCTCGTGCCAGGGCAGGTGTTGCACCCCCTGGTTTTGGAGGGGCTGGTGGCTGTGCCCTCGTGGAGGTGTGGGGGGGGGGATGAGGTGTTCAGGGTGGCCAGAACAGGCAAAAACACCCTCTAGGAATAGTGTGCTCTGTGGAAAGTGAGGACCCACTTAAGGAGCATCGGGAACTGCTGCAGGACAGTGAGACCTGCCGTGGCTTTGGGCTGGCCCTGAGGCTGCTGTGGCAGGAGGGTCTGGGGGCACAGAGGGTGCCCAGTGCCCCAGGGATGCTGGTGGGTGAGCAGCCAGGCTGGGGCAGCACCCAAGGGCTGTGGTGTGGGGGAGCAGCCTGGGGATGGCTTGGGATGTGGGGCTGTGAGGGTTTGGGGTCAGGGCAGCAGTGTCTGCACGGCTGGGGTGTGCTGGTGCATGTTCATGCAGGTGTATCCATGTTCACGTGTGCTCAGGCAGTGCCCTTGGAGCTTGCTTTGGGGAAGGGAAGGAATGCAGGCAGGGGAAGGACTTGGGATGTTGAGCTGGACGAGGCCCTTGTTTGGTTTCTGGGTCTGTCCAGGTGAGCAATGTGGCAAGGCCAGGCTGACCTCCAGCTTCACCCCCCCAGTGCCTCCAGCTGCCCCCCAACACCCCCTGCTCCCCACCACAGGCACAGGTCGGGCCACCAAGCTGTGCCTGCTGCCACCCCCTCATCCCACGGGGAAGGGAGTGCCCCTTTCACAGCCGCCTCCTTTCCCTTCCCACTCAGTGCTTTGAGCTTTATATTTTGCAAAAGCAGCCTCGGCCCATCGTGTGCACAGGTGAGGGGTTGGGAGCTCTGAGCCAGGGAAGAGACTTCCCTGGGTCTTCAGCTGAAGACAGTCACTGTCTCTGGAAAAAAAAAAAGAAAGTTCTCCTTTTTATTTTAAGACTGCTGACAGCAATACTATGCAATATATGTTGTTTTTCGTTTCAGGGAGGTGTGTGTGAGTTATCTTGGGAGACAATGATCGGGGGTGTTGATGGAGTTTAGGGCAATCTTCTCTCACCCTTCCTGGCCTTTCTGCTGACCCAGAGGGGTCAGAGAGGGCAACTCCATCCCCATCCCACCCCCCTCAAAAACTGCCTCGCACTTGCAATCTGCCCTGTCCCAGCCCCACTGTGCTGGGTGGGATGGAGCGAGGTGGTGCCGAGGGGAGACCCCCCCACGCAGGCACTGGGACACCCCAGAGAGGCCTCCTTCAACAGAAAGAAAAAAAAACTAACAAAATCCATCTTGATTGTACATTGTTACCTTTTATAGCTTATTTTGTTTTATCAGTTGTAGATAATTCCTGGTTGTCTTATATTAAGAAATACTTGAATGATGTACAGTACGCGATGCCTTGAGCTGGTATTGTGAAGCTATCGTTGATGCTGCACGCCGCAGCCTTTTTTAAAACAAAATACACAAAAAATCATGGGAAGGGGACGGCAGGGGGATGATGTCTCTGAAATTTATCTGTCCCCCGTGCTGCTTTTGTTGGCAAAGTGAGTTTCCCCGTTTCCCCGTGCGTAAGAGCGATGTCTTTTATATAAATCTATAAAACCACACTCTGGCGGGGGCGGGCACGGGGCCAGGGTGACCTGTGCTGTGCTGGCAGCGTGTCCCGGGGGCTGGGTGGTCTCCTTGTCCAGGGATGTGCAGCGGGAAGATGCTGTGGGGGTGTGTGATGAGTGGGGGGCTCGGCCCAGGCTTGGCTTAGCGTTTTGGGCAGGGCTTTGGTCTGACCACGGACCCGGCGCTCCTGGCGTGGCACTCGGGGGGCGACCTGTGCCAGGGTCTGGGTGTTGGTAGAGAATCTTTAGATGCTTCTGGAGCTGGGGGTCGGCCCTGGAAAGGCTCCAGCCTGACTTGGGGCAGCACTGGGCACCCACGGGTGCCTCGGTGGGACAGGGCTCTCTCTGGGGTGGCCAAGGCCAGACGTCCCCTCCCCGCTGCCAGCGCCTCTCCCGGGGCGGTTTCCAGACAGATGCTCCCATGGTCCAGCACCAGCGACCCCCTCTCGCCAACACCCTTCTTCTTCCTCTTCCTCCTTCCAAGCTTTCCCCCCCCATAGAGCATCTATCTTGGAAACCAACTTCAAAAAGATTAATTTTTTTTTTTAAGCGTTTTGGCTTCTTCTCCTTCCCCCGCACCCTTCCTTCAGCCAACTAACTCGACTTAGAACTGGTTAGAAACGTTTACTGTGAAGCTAACTCTTTTTTATCAAACCAGGAGAAGCTTTCTCCACTTTACAATTGATGAAGACTGCCAAAGCTGGTTCGACAAGAGTCACATTAATGCACTGTTGGTTTGTGCAACAGTGGCCTCAGCTTGGGGGCTGGCTGGGAAATAAAGATGAAAATGAAAATATTAAAAAAAAAATCAACAAAAAAAAAACAAAAACAAAAAAAAGGAAAAAAAAAAAAACCCACACAAAAATAAGCACTGTAATGTATGTACCAGGTGACCTGATACAGCTGAATTGAAGTTTTCCTTTATAACAATTGTTGATGCCAGAATTTTGTATTCTGTTTTGTAAGAATTTAATAAAAATGCATTGAGACTTACGTGGTGGGCAGGTGGCTGTGGCAGGGGGGTTGTTGAGCAAGTTGGGAATGGGAAAGAGCCCCTTGTCACTCCATCCAAGGGCTCCTCCTGCCGTTGCTGGTCCATGGGGGCTGGGAGTGTGGCTGGAGAGGGATCCAGGAATAGGGGCTGGCAGCGGCTCAGGCCCTGACTCACTTTTCCCAGTGGGATGGTGTGATCCACTGAATCCCCAATGGGAGCTGGAGGTCACGGGGCAGGGCTGTGCTCCCTGCAACCAGCAGCTCAGAGACTGCCCTGGCACCCCCTGATCCACCCCACACACACACTGACCTGTCAGGGGGTGGAGGGGAAACTGAGGCAAGAGGGAAGTGTGTGGTGGGATCTGGGAGTGTTGGGGATAAGGGATGCAGTGGGGACTGGGGCTTGGGGATTAGGGTGTTGGACAAGGTCTGCAGGAGCCCTGCTGGGCTTTCCCCCTGGGCAGGGCCAACCTTGTGGAATTTTTTTCAATGTATTCTAATTTTTAAGGTGTTTTCTGGCCTGGGAAATTACTTTTCCAGCCCTGCTGCTATGGTGGGGGATGGAGCTGGATCCCTCTGGATGCCATTGCCATGGCAGGTAGGGATACCTTGCCTGGCACTGCTGGCCTGGCAGATCCCCATCTGTGACATGCCCGGATTTGGGAATGGGCTGTGGGATCTGCCATGGACCAGCTGCTGCTCTGGCTCTGAGATGAGAGAGCCCCACAGCAACACACTGCCCAGAAATCCAGCCTCACTGCTTGGGAATGGTGCTTCCTGCAGCATCTGGATCTGGACAGGACAGCTCCAGGCATCTCCTCTCCCTGGCTGTTCCAGGATGGCCCGTGGTGGGAACAGAGCTGGGGTTCCCTGGATGCAGAAGATGAGTGTGTCCCATCCCATAGTACTGTTCCTGCCACTGTTAAACAAAACTATTGCTCCCTCCTGGAACTGAGGCCACCAACTGGTGACCTTGGACATTTTAGGAGCATCCAGCTCTTGGTTCTCCTTCCCTGTTGTGTATCCTGTTTTCCTTTCCCTCTCTTATGTTGTCTCCTCATCCTTGGGCCCTGTTCCAGAAACCCCTCCTCTCCTGCCCTTTGCTCATGGGTTATCCAAGATTCCAGGTGGATCCCAGACAGGTGGTGTGTCAAAGGCAGCTTTGCTGCGGGTGCTGGTTTAGATTTTAATCCCTGAAATTCCTCTGCATGGTCCCTCTTTGCCCCCTTCCCTGCCTTTGCCACCCCCAGAAAGCGCCCAGTAGTTGGAAACCATCCGGAGCACGTGCAGAGAAGGGCAGCTCTGAAAATAAACCAGCTCTGGGTTAAAATAACCTGTGCTGCTCTGGTGCCTGAGCATCAGCCCAAAATAGGCTCCGCTGGGATAAGGGCACTATAAATACTCCGGTGTGGATTTGCATTGGAGAAAAGCCCTGCAGAGGAGCAGTGGTGATGCCACCCACGCTGGCCTGGAGCAGAGGGGCCACTGCAGAGCCCCGGGGGTGGCCTGGGTGACATAGGGGGTCAGTCAGGCTGTGGGTGACGTGGTGCCTTGTGCCAGTTCGCCTGTTCTCAGGATTTGATGGAGCCATCAGGTCACAATCAGATCCGAGTGGCCGCAGCGCTGGGGTGGCTGGTGGGGTCACTGAGGCCAGTGGGCAAAAGGACAGATGAAGTGTCCTCAGTGTTTTGGGTCTAAGCCTGGCTCTGCTGGTGACAGATGATGATCCGGGTGATTAGTCAAGGTTTTGATTAGTCAAGGTTTTGATTCACTCTCCGCCCAAAACCCAACCCTGAAGTGAGGAACGTGCGTTCCCTCAGCCCAGTGTGGTCTCCTCATCAGTGATCCCCCAAACCCATGCTGGGCACATGGAGAGCAAGGTGTAAAGGGCTGTTTTGGATTAAAAAAAGGCTTGATTTTCCTCTATGTGCTTTTAAAATGTTTTCTGGGATGGGGCAGGGAAGGAAGGAACCCCTGTGCATTTTGCAGTGAATCACCTCTCCTGTCCAGGCAACCAAAACAAATCAATTTGGGTTTTTTTGGTAGAAGGTGTCATTTTGTGGCTGGCGTGTGCAGATTCTCCCTCTGGAGCCACCTCAGGGTGTGATGTGCAGATCTCAGCACACGGGTCTGGCCCTGCCTGCACTGCCTGTGTCCAGCTGGTCCCTCTGCACCAGGACAAATGCATTTCCTCTGCTGTCTGGAAAAGGCCTTGGTCAGTCTCCTTTGTGGTTTCAGATAGTGAAGTGTGGCTTTCGGAGAGCCATGGGGTGCAAGTTTGGCTTTCCTGCAGGATTTCAGCTCCCCATGGGATTACACAGGCCTTGGGAACTGTGGTCAGTCAGTGGGAGCTGAGCAGCAGCTGTGCTCCAAAATCCAGGACAGCATCTCTGGCTGTGCCCCTTGGAGATTCTGCTGCTCTCCATGGCTGGAGCAGCTCGTGGTCCTCGTGAGTCACCTTCTCTCCTGGCTGGAGGTTTAAATCAAGGCTTGGTCCTAAGGCACAGGCTTTGTCAGGTCCTGCTTTGCCTCTGGCTCACAGCAGGGATGTGTCTGTCTTTGCCAGTCCTCCTCAGAACTCCCTCAACCTTCCTTTTGTCTTACCATGACTCCTTGGAGGTCCAGGGTTGTGCAGGAAACTCCTCACCCCATCCCAGTGCCAAGGTGAGTGTCCCACGCAGACTTCTGTGCCATCCCTATTATCCCTTATTTCCACAGCTGTGTTTCTTCTCACTGGTCCTGAGTTGAGCCTCTGGCTCCTGCCACAACACAAACCACCCTTGTTTAGTTCATCACATGTCAAATAACCAGGATCTGAAGTGCTGGAATGGCGAGCACAGCATGGAGCAGGGTGGGGAAGGATGGAAGGGATGGCAAATCCCCTCCCTGTGTGATGGAAAACCACATGCCCTCCCTGGCAGGCACACCAACCCCTTGGAAATACCACAGTTTCTTGAGAGTGGCCACGGATTTGCTGGGATTTGGGAGCAGGGAACACTATGGCAGAGAGGCTTCAGCCTCCACCATCTCCATCCCCACCAGCCTGGCCTGGGCTGGATGTTCCTGCACCTCCCTGGGCAGGGCAGGGGCCCGTGGGTGACATTCCTGCAGGACTCCTGAAGCTGAGGAATGTGGGACCATGAAGCCAGTGCCCACCAGCCCCACTCCCTACTGCCAGAGATGCAGCACAACAGAACTCTGTAAAAAAAACCCTACTTTCTGTGATTTTGGCTTTTTGTCTTGCTTGCACTTGTGTGGAAAGAAACACATCCCCCCACGTACTGATTGCTTTGCACGAAGAAACTGTCACTGCAAAATACAAAACAGAAAAAAACACGTCACTGAAAAATATGAAATATATTTGCCATTAAGTGTTTTCAAAACAAAAGAAGCCTGCATTGTTTGATGGTCTCTTAGAGCAGCTCTTGAGACACTGAGCAAACAAAATATTAAGTGCATCTCCCATCAAAGCTCACTTCTTTTGCAAGGTTTCACAATGAATCTCTACACGGCCATGCTCAGCAAAAAGAAAAACTCTTTTGTAATAAAGGCTAGATTTTTCTTCCTCTAGAGTGTGTGTCTTTTCTCTTGCCTCACCTTGTTTACTTTTACCACACACACACACAGAGGGATGAGGCTCCTCATCCCTGTCCGAGCATCCAGACGGGCACTGCGAGGCTTCAGCTCCCTCTAATGTTTCTGTCCCGAAAGGAGCATCCGAAAGCGGGACAGGCCTGAGGGAAAAACGTGACGCTGAAAACGTGTGGAAGCAGCCGGGGCAGCACAGGGGGAGTGTGTGTGTGGTGTGCCCTGCAAATGGAGTGAAAGAGTAAAGGCTGCACTGTTTTAAAAGAGAATGCGGCTGTATTTAATGTTCGGTTATTAATAATAAATGAAAGATGTCGCTGGGAAAAGGGCTGCTCCTCTAAAAATTATTATTTTTTAATTCTCTAAATAAATACTCTAAAATACTCTAAGTGTTTCTAGTGTTTAATGTTCAAAAAAAGGTGTGGATGTGGCACCTGGGGACTTGGCTTAGTGATGAACATGGTGGTGCTGAGTTGGCAGTTGGACTTGATGATCTTAAAGATCTTTCTCAATGTAAATGATTCCATGGTTCTGTGATTCTAGAGGCTCCTACTCATTCCTGCCTGCACAGGGACTATTGGGATGGGAGCTCTGAACTCCACATAGGTGTGGCCACAGGAGTTTCCCAAACTCATCCATATGAAGTGCAACACAGCTTTAAAAAAGGCAGCAGAAATCCACAGGCATGGAAGGCAACAGAAATGGGCATTTGATATATTTGATAATATAAACACAAACCAAGGTTGGAAGCTCTCAATCAAAATTAGTGTTGTGACACCACCACTGCATCCAGCTGTAGTGGATCACGGGAGACTCTGGAGCTGCAGGAGGGTCTGGAAGTGTTGGATCCAAACAAACAGTGGGTGTTACAGGAGCTGGAACACCAAGGCAGGGGGAGCAGAAGGGGCAGCCAGGCCACCTCCTCACTGACATGTTCAATCAGGGACCACACGCCTGCTCCCGAGTGGATGTGTGTGCAACACAGATCAGGGGATGGATAACAGAGAGAGGGGGAATGTAATTACCCTGCCAAGAATAAATCACTTTAACGGTTCAGTTACCGAGATCACAGCGAGGCAGTGGCACAGCCTCTTAATTAATCTCTCTGCAGCCTGTTCCTGCCCCTGTGCCATCTCCACCTCACACTGGCTGGTGAGGACACGGCATCAGGGGGGACACACAGGCTGGAGGCTTTTGGCCGAGCAGATCCAGCAGGATCTCGGGAGCAGCAGGGAATGACCAGGTGAGGGCTCAGGCTGCTGCAGATCAGCCTGTCCCTGAGGAGAGCTGTGGTGTCCTGGGTGCAGGGTAATACCTGTGGTGATCCAAGCTCTGACCCCCTTCAGCGCCGTAACTCCCAACCTTCCCTCCATGAATTCCAACCTCATTTCTCATTCCTTCACAAACTGCTCTCTGGGCCACCTCGTCCTCCCCAGAATGACCTCCTCTGTTTGATGCCCCCCTCATCCCTCAAATCTGCCCCTCAGGGATTGCTCCCTCACTCCCCCTCAGGGACTGCCCCTCGTCTTACAAAACTGGCCCTCAGGAATGATTCCTTGTCCTTCTCTGGGATCACTCCCTTGTCCTCCAAACTTCCCATTAGGGATTGCTCCACTCACTCCCCACCACACTGCTCCTCAGGGAAATGCCCCCTTATCTCCCCAGATTGCTTCTTGGGGATCACCCCTCACTTCTCCTCAGGGATTTTTCCCATTGCTCTCACACATTGTTTGCTCCTCAGGGAATTGCTCCCCTATCCCCCCAAACTGTCCCTCATGGATTGCTCCTCTTGCCCGCCTCCACCGTGTTGCTCCACAGGGAAATGCCTCCTTATCCTCAGAACTGTCCCTCAGAGATGGCCCCTCATTCTCTTGAGGGATCATCTCCTTACTCTTCCTCTCATCCCCCAAACTGCACCTCAGGGATAGCTGCTCATCAGCCTCGGGGATTGTTCTTCATCCCCAGATCTGCCCCTCATGGATTGCTCCTCTCAGTCCTCCATGTTGTTCCTCAGGGAATCACCCCCTTTGCCCCAAAACTGCCCCTCAGAGATTGCTCCCCTAAGCTGGACGTCAGGGAAATGGCCCTTTAGCCTCAAAACTGGTCCCTCATCCTCAAAACTGCCCCACGGGGATGCTCTCTCACCCCCCTCTGGGATCGCCCCCTCATGCCCCAAACTGCCCCTCAGAGATGGCCCCTCACGCTCCTCAGGGATGGCCCCTTTCCCCTCAGGGATGTGCTCTCATCCTCTCAGGGATGGCCCCTTCATCCCCCAAACTGCCCCTCATTCCCCACAGGCATCTCCCTCTCATCCCAAAATCGACCCTCAGAGACGGCCCTTCAGGGGCCTCCCCCTCATCCCCTAAACCGCCCCTCAGGGACCTCATCCTCCTCAAAGATCCCCCTCAGAGACCTCATCCTCCTCACTGCCCCTCGCATCTCCCTCCATCCTCCCCCGTCCGCTCCGGCCCCGCTCCCGCCCGGCCCCGCCCGCCGCCTCACGCCCTC
>WEIV01025775.1:25994-44685 GCA_013390005.1 Calyptomena viridis
TTCCAGGGCTAAAGGGGCTCCAGGAGAGCTGGAGAGGGACTTGGGACAAGGGATGGAGGGACAGGACACAGGGAATGGCTTCCCAGTGCCAGAGGGCAGGGAGAGATGGGATATTGGGAAGGAATTGTTGTTTGGGAGGGTGGGGAGGCCCTGGCACAGGTTGGGCAGAGCAGCTGTGGCTGCCCCATCCCTGGAAGTGTCCAAGGCCAGGTTGGAGCCACCTGGGATAGTGGGAGGTGTCCCTGCCCAGGGCAGGGGGTGGCACTGGATGAGCTTTAAGTTCCTTCCAACCCAAAGCAGCCTGGGGTTCTGTGATTAGGACTAACAGCAGTGGGTCACTGGTTTTACTGAGCTCAGCCTGTCCCTGCTCTCCCTGGTCAGTGTGCTCAGGTGTGAGGGGGATCAGTCAGGTTTTCTGGGAAGGCCTTTATTTTTCCATGGTCTATGAATGTACTTCCTTGTTTTGGCCTGGCACTGAAGGCTGGTGTTTTGCTGCAGGGTGGCAGCTCTTGTTTTTCTCTGCAAGTAACTCGTGCTTTATGCTGAAGTTAAATTATGAGCTGTGCTTAACATCTGTGTAATGACATGGAACAGTTTAGTCTATAAAGTGAGGAGATAAGGAGAAAGTGGGGAGTGGATAAAACACCTCATTTGCAGTAGGTGGATATGTTTGAGTGCTTCTGAATTACTAGTGTAAAATGGAGCTTTTTTCTGAAGGCAGAGTTGATTATTTTTTTCTTGTTTATTCTAATTGAACAGCCAAAAATGTGAATTTTAAGGGCTACACTTGGCCAGAGACTGTTCTGTCCTGGTGGGGGGATGCAAGGCAGTTTGAGGTGCTTCAGTGGATATCCCAGCTATTAAAAGTTAGGTTATAAAGTATCTATTACCAAAAAAAACAACCCTAAACCCATGATAAAAAAGCTTCTCCTTGGTAAACCAAGGTCAGTGGAAAGGATGTGAAAATCCTTCCATCTCTTTGGTGTAGGAAATGGGACCAGGATGTTGGGCAGAGGCACAAACATGTTTTTTATGAATTGCAAGGGCTTTACTCTGTTACCTGAATTCACCACAGCAATGTTTGTTTGCATTTTTTCAGATTTCTCTATTCAGACGAAGTTCAGATTGGACCAGAGACTGTTATGACAACACTTTACACAGCTAAAAAATATGCAGTTCCAGCCCTTGAAGCTCATTGTGTGGAGTTCCTTAAAAAAAACCTCCGAGCAGACAATGCATTCATGCTGTTAACACAGGTGAGCTTGTGATGTTTGCCTTGAGCAGGGTCCAGCACAGCAGGAAAATGGGAGTTTTCTGAGTGTGACAGAGCTGATCATCCCAAATGGAGCAGTTCTGGGTCGTTTGGAATTCTTCCTCACGGGAGCCCAGTGCAGATGAGCAGGTTCTCACAAAGAGCAATAAAATACAGCAAATGTTGCTGCTGTTTCAGGTCTTTTGCTGTGGCAGGTGATTTTCTTCCAGAGTGTGATCTGGGGATGGAGTTAACAGGGTGGAAAGATTTCATCTGCCAGGAAGAAGAGTGGAATGAGAGGGTTTCCATGTGTTAGAGGTGTGCTGTGTGTGGCTGCTCAGCCATCCCCTGAAGGACTTTGGTGCAGTGCTTTCCCTGAAGTGGGGGTGAAAGGAAAGGCAGCTTTTTCCATGAGTGCTTTGGTTTATTTTCCTCTCTTGCTCAGCTCCCAGCTCACCCTCCTGCACTGAAGGCACACAGACCTGGAGTGTCAGAGCAGCTGTCCCTTGGCTCTTTGTGGGGCTGATTTCACACCCTCATGTCCCTGTGTCTGATCCATTCTGTGGGTTTGGGCTCTTCCATCATCTTCCATTTGACTCTTGAAGCAGCAAACTAGAAGCCAGTGTTTATAACTTCTGCTTCTTTTGGAGAAGATCAGCCTTTACCTGCAGGTTGATTAAATAATGAGCATCACTGTCCTTCCCATTTCCCAGCCCCATTTTTCCCTCTGATCCCTGCCACTCTCTCTGTTGACAGTGCTGTCACCTGTGTGGCATTGCCAGGGACACTGTTCTGGGTGCTGTAGGGATAAAAACCACAGTCATTATGTGCAAGTTTCTTTCCTTTATGGACTGGGCTGACTGGATCAGCCCTGGAGGGATATTTCTGATCAGCCAGCTCAGGAAAGCTGCCACAATATCTGCTGTGAAACAAACCTTGCAGAGGAGTTTTCCCAGCTGCCCTGGGTTGGGAACCAGCACACTGGGGTGGTCTGGCTCTGAGGGATTGCCCTGCCTTGCCCAGCAGTCCTGTCTGCTGGATTTTCCCCCCTTGTCAGGAGTACCAGAGTCTCTCAGGCTCTGGCTATAGGCACTGTGTTGGTGGCAGTGGCTGCACCAGCAGTTTTTGCAGATATTGCAGCAGTGCTGGCCTGAAGCAAACACTGCTGAGCTCTCTGCTGGGGATTAGGCTGGGATTTTATGTGAGTTTAAATATTTGGATCAAGTTCTTAAAGTAGTTGCACATCACATTGCTGTTGTAGACACTTGTCACTGCTTGGGTTCAGCTGCTGCTGCAACACAGTGTCCCTCCTTACCCATCCTCTTCAACTTGGCCCTTTTCCATGTGCCATGAAGAGGTGAAGCAGCCTCCAAGACACGGGGGGAATCCACACTGCACTTCCCACAGGAAGATCCAGGACTTAAAGGCTCTTGCTTGGGCAATGGCAGCCTAATCTGTGCTCCCATCTGATGTGTGGTAGGACAATTGTAAATCCTTGGCTGCAGCTCTCCTGTTTTTTTGATTCAGCAGCTGCAATCTGAAAGATCAGGAGCTGTTAGCCAAGAGCTGGGAAGAGATCTTTCCCCTAGGCTGCAGTTTTGAGGAGATGCCTTACACTATCCATTGCCTTGGGAGGGTTAGAGGTGTCAGCTTTTGGTGATATTCCTTCTGCAGGGTCTTTTTTGTGGTTTGCTATGTCTCTGCACCTGAGTTTGCAGCTTTGGCAAAGTAATATTTAGGTTTATGGTGACTTCTTTACAGGTCACAGTTGTCCTTTGGCAAAAGAGGAAAGTATCCTTGTTTTTAGGTACCAAACCCAAGATCCTGCCTGGCACTGAGGCAGCTGAAATGCCACATGGGGAAAGGCTTTCCTGGTTCCTTTTGTATGTGACTTACCTGTTCTGTTTGATGATCAGTGGTGATTCCCCTCTAATTTATGTTCCCTGTTGCTCTAGATCAGTCTCTAAGATGTTTGAGGCTGGTGTGCTTTGAGAAACGTGTCCATCTCCATGAGTCATGAGCCCCTCACTGGATGGATCCATTCTCACAGTGCTCTTTTCTGGTCCCTCAGTATGAAAATCTGCCAGTTTTCTCCTTTTACTGCAATAAATTGACAACTTGTGCAGTGAATTACAGACCTGAGATATATCTTGTACAAGGCATTGCCTTAAGATCCCAGAGCCCCACAGTGTCACTGCCCACTCTGCTGGTCCAGCAACTGCCACTGACTGTGTTCTCAAGCAGCTGCTGATCTCTGGCAGAAATATCAGTGGCAAACAGCTTTTCTAACTGATTGTGCCTCGTAGTGAACCACGATGCCCTTTCATGGCAGACATACATCCAAATGTCACTTTGATCAGCAAGGAAGCTGCTGTGGGGGAGAGCTCTGGGTGCAGTGTGCAGGTCCCCCTGTCAGAAGAGCCACTAGAGTAGTAAAGTCTGAGTCAGTCACAGCCCTTGGTGCCAGGAGTGTGAGGCACTGGCAGTCCTCCAGCCCCAGGAGCAGGTGACTGCTGGAGCTTCCCTGGGCCCTGAGAAATTAGAGTTGTTTCAGCTCTCTGCACTTGAGATCTTTGCATCAAAGGCTGGTCTTGCTGAGCTCTGCAAGGATCAAGCAGAGGATGCTGGAAGGTGCCTCCTGAGTGATGGAATTCCCAGCCCAAAACAGGAGGTTTAACCCTTGCCTGTGGCAGAGAGTTCAAGTCACAGTGTACTTGCACTAGGTGTGATGTCAAGGCAGTTCTTCCTCAACAGCAGAACCAAAGCACTGGAAGTGAGAGGTCATTTAGGGATTTTTGTGTGTTCTTCCTCATTTCTGCCAGTGCTGGGCACAGGGTTGGTAAAACACATAGGTGATCTGGAGTGGCAGCAATCTGTAACAAGTGTCCTGTTACAGGACTGCACTTAACTTGGGCAGAGAGATTCCAAGGAACTGTCCAAGCTGTGTGTGGGCTTTGCTTGGAATAGTAACCTATTTTGGGGAGAATTCTTTAAGGTAAGTGGATTAGAGCAGTTGTTTCTGTGCAAAACATGGCAATGCACTGAGCAGGGTGTGTACCCCGTGGGGCTGCAGGTCCCCCCAGGACACACACTGTGCTGCCAAGGCATTTTTGCTGATACAGGAGATCAGTGTGGCTCTTCTTACAGAATAAGCTGCCTCTGCATATTCCTAGAGTGAGCAGCCCTGGAGTCATTGGGCACAGCTTTCTTCCAAGCACAAAACTGATGTAAAAATTGCCAGTGCTCAGCTGACACGGTCAGTATGGGGCTAAACAGCACCATTGGTGCCTGCACTGATGCAACATTAAAACAGACGTGCCTGAAGACATGCACAGCTGAACCAGAGCTGCTGCCAAAGCCAGAATATTCTACTGTTTGCCTTGTCATGCTTAACTGCTTGTGAAAGGCCCAGTGGATTCCTGGTGCAGTCAGGCATGGTGTTGCTAATGAAGATGGGCTCTGGCCATGTGGGGAAGGGGAGTGCTTGGGGTAAACTTTAAAATACCTTTTCTGGTAACCAGTGGTCTTTCCTGAGCAGGCCAGGCTGTTTGATGAGCCTCAGCTGGCCAGTCTGTGCCTGGAGAACATAGACAAGAACACCTCGGATGCCATCAATGCAGAGGGGTTTACAGACATTGATCTGGGTAAGCTCCTCTCCCCCACTCTCTCTCTCCCTGCTTTCATAACCAGCTTGTCCCCAAAGTTGTTACAGGTTAATACTTGGCACTTTGTGGCTTTGCTGTCCTGGAGCAATCTGTTGAACAGTCTGGCGAGGGATGGCTGGAGACAGGGCATGTGCCAAAGAACTTGCTGGCTTGCCTGCAGGAATGCCCTGGAATCTGCTTACTTTGGTGCAACTTGAGTTTTCTGGGCATCACACAAAGCCCATTTCCTGTGTTGGTGTTGGCAGGTTTTGGGTGGGTGTAGCTTGCCTTTTTTGTGGAGTTGGCTTTGTTCCCCAAGTCTTTGTCAGGTTTTGGAGTTAAAAAGGTGTTGTGTTTCTGGAAGCAAGAACTGGCTGTTTTAATTACCCTATGCAGTTTCCAAACTTGCCGGGCACAGTTAATGAACATTCAAATTCAGACTTTAACCTTCCTCTAATGAGATGGGCAGTGGAGGTGAGGCACGGGGTCACCTTCTGGCTTGTTTCACCCAAATTTGACATGCAGCAAGTTGCAGTTCACCCTGCTGCCCTTGCATGAACATGCCAACAAAACGGGCTCCGTGTGCTGCTCCAGCTGATGGAACATGTGGATAAATCCTCCTGGGGGGCTGCAGCTGCACTTGGGGAGGTGCTGCTTGTTCAGTCGCTTCTGTGTTACCTTGGCTGTCCCCGGGGTGGCTGGGGGCTGACGCTGTCGCTGTGTGTGCCTTGCAGACACCCTGGTGGCCGTGCTGGAGAGGGACACCCTGGGCATCCGGGAGGTTCGGCTCTTCAACGCCGTGGTTCGCTGGTCCGAGGCCGAGTGTCAGCGGCAGCAGCTGCAGGTGATTCCAGAGAACAAGCGGAAGGTTCTGGGCAAAGCTCTCTCCCTTATCCGCTTCCCACTGATGACTATTGAGGAGTTTGCAGCAGGTAACTGAACTAAGGTGTTTCTGGCATCCCTGGGCTTTGCTTTCCCTCAACTGCAGAGAGTTTGTTATGTGAAGGTGAAGTTTCTCTGTGTATCTTGCAGTAGTTTGAGATTGTCCCCTGTTCTCCCCTCCATCAACCTCCCCATAGGGAGCTTACAAGAAGGCTGGAGAGGGACTTTGGGCCAAGGGCCTGGAGTGAGGGGAATGGCTTTAAGCTGAAGGAGGGCAGGTTTGGATTAGGTAGTAGGAAGAAATTCTGCCCTGTGAGGGTGGGGAGGCCCTGGCACAGGTTGGGCACAGCAGCTGTGGCTGCCCCTGGATCCCTGGAAGTGTCCAAGGCCGGGTTGGAGCAACCTGGGATAGTGGAAGGTGTCCCTGCCCCTGGAACTGGATGGGCTTTGAGGTCCCTTCCAACCCAAATAATTCTGGGATTCTATGATTTATTACCACTGAGGTACAAATCTACCATGTAAATGCTGTTTTCATCCATGACCACTTGTTTTAAAGCCTGTGGTGCTCCATTGGGAGGAGCAGAGGGATCACAGCTGGCTGTTTGCTCCCATGGCATGGTTAGGTGGTTACTGTCCCTTTCAGCTGAGAGCAAACATGGGGTTCACCTGCTTCCCTCTCTAACCACTGCAGGCATTTAAACTGCACCAAGCTAATGGAGCTGTAAGTGACTGGTGCTGATTGTAGATTGCTCCCAAAGAGAACTGGGGGTGCTTCTCCCATGCTCTGTGATGCAGTGGTGGTGCTGGCCCTGTGCTGCTGATGCCATTCAGAGCAGAGCCCACATCAGAAAAACCTGCAAAATGTTCCTTGAGCTGAAGGCTTGGTGGTGTTTAATCTGTGTCTCAAAGCATTTTTCGAGTTTACATTAAGATCTTCATCTACAGAGATGTCTAAATCATTTAACAATTTGGAGTAAAGATTACTTTGTTTTGTTTTCATTGCCTGTTGTCTTTGACTTCATCCTCTGGTGATTCTCCAGGGACTGGGAGCTGGCAACTGGCTTGAATAGTTTTCATGCTAAGAGACACAGTGGAGTTATTTTCAAAACTGCAACTTGTTTTGGGCTTTGTGTACAAAGAAACAAACAGAGTTGAGGGCCCCCTTCCTTTGCAGGTCACTTCTCAAGGCAGCTGCTCAGTCCTTAATGTCTGTGTTCCCAGATAAGGAGGGATGTTAGTAAGGAGTAAATCTCTGCTTAAAACTTAGTCCCCACTTTCTATTGCCCTGTCACTGCTGTGGTGTGGCCTTAGGGAGGGAGATCTCAGAAACAGCCTGGGCAGGGAGGCAGATATTTTGCATTTTTCTGTAGATCCCATTTCTTTCAACCCTTCCAATCTTGTATCATTCTCTCATGGGGAAGAATGTGTTAATTTTGGCATATTTGGGTTGAAGCTTTTGAGCTGGGAATGCCAATACCCTTCCTGTGCTGTCTGTCCCAAACTGCCTCTGCCACTCTTGGTGCTCTGAGAGGGTTTTCTCCCTCCTCTTTAACCTGAGGCTGAACAAACCCCCCAGACCTGAGTGCTGTGCTGATCAGCTGATCCTTAAACAAGGGGCTGCCTTGGAATTTTTCAGCTTTGTCCTTTTTCTGAGTTCGAGTGACTCTGATTTCTGTGGTGATCACAGCAGAGAGAGGAGAGGGAAACCTCTCCTTCCACACCCTTCTCTCCCAAAAGCCAAAAACAAGAGGAATTTTACAGCAGTGGTTTCACCAGTTTATTTTATAAGCTGGTATCAAACGTGGGGTTTTGCATGAAGATGTTTTAACTGGCAAATGTGTCCCTCCCTTCCCTCAGAGCAGGTAATTTGAAACCTTGGAGAAGTGAGTTGTGGCAACACGGGATAAGTTCAGACACGATCAGTGAGGCTGATTTTTGCTGAGCAAAGTATCCAAAAGCTCCTCTACCTGTGAACAGTAAACTTCCTTAAATTCTTTCATCTCTGTGCCTTGGAGCATGTTATGTCTGGGTAACATCAAGGTGGATTTAACCCTCTACAGGTACTTTTGGACCAACGTGTAACTGGGCATTTGCTCCCCACACTGAAGAGCATTTACTGCTGTTGTTGTTCCAATACACAGTGGTTTCATTTCTGTTCAAAGCCTCGTGCAAACAGAGGTGCAGAGAGGCTTTTAAATCTTAGGCTAAAGGACTAATTTTTAGCTGGATTCAGTTTTGAAAGTATTTGAAGAAGTTTGCAAGGCTTGAGTTTAGAATCACTGAGTTGACTGCCCAGAGCAGCTGTGGCTGCCCCATCCCTGGAAGTGTCCAAGGCCAGGCTGGAGGGGGCTTGGAGCCACCTGGGATAGTGGAAGGTGTTCCTGCCCATGGCAGGGGATGGAACTGGGTGAGCTTTAAGGTTCCTTCCAAATCAAACCAATCTGGGATTCTGTGATCACACTGGAGAAAAGATGAGAACGTGTTTCAACTTTTGCTAAAATCATTAGCATTCCCTAAGTTCTACAATAGAAGTATTAAAATGCAAAATGTGGATTCAATGCTTGAGGGAAGGGGGGGACTTAGAGCATGGAATGAGCTGAACCACCTTTGTCTTGAGTAAAAATGCTCTTAAACTTTTTGGGTTGATGGTGACTGGGTGCCACTCCCTCTCACTGTCCCTCATGGGTGTCCATCGTGTCTTAACCATGAGTGTGGATCTGTGGAAATCCCTGTCTCTTACCAGTGTCATCACTTCCAGAGGGAGTGGGGCAAGGACTAGCTGCAAGCTTTAGGTTTTTAAACCAGTCCTGGTAGCCAAATGCATGTGGGCTCTGCAGGGCTGGGNTGTTATGTCTGGGTAACATCAAGGTGGATTTAACCCTCTACAGGTACTTTTGGACCAACGTGTAGCTGAGCTCCCCACACTGAAGAGCATTTACTGCTGTTGTTGCTCCAATACACAGTGGTTTCATTTCTGTTCAAAGCCTCGTGCAAACAGAGCTGCAGAGAGGCTTTTAAATCTTAGGCTAAAGGACTAATTTTTAGCTGGTTTCAGTTTTGAAAGTATTTGAAGAAGTTTGCAAGGCTTGAGTTTAGAATCACTGAGTTGACTGCCCAGAGCAGCTGTGGCTGTCCCATCCCGGGAAGTGTCCAAGGCCAGGCTGGAGGGGGCTTGGAGCCACCTGGGATAGTGGAAGGTGTTCCTGCCCATGGCAGGGGATGGAACTGGGTGAGCTTTAAGGTTCCTTCCAAATCAAACCAATCTGGGATTCTGTGATCACACTGGAGAAAAGATGAGAACGTGTTTCAACTTTTGCTAAAATCATTAGCATTCCCTAAGTTCTACAATAAAAGTATTAAAATGCAAAATGTGGATTCAATGCCTGAGGGAAGGGGGGGACTTAGAGCATGGAATGAGCTGAACCACCTTTGTCTTGAGTAAAAATGCTCTTAAACTTTTTGGGTTGATGGTGACTGGGTGCCACTCCCTCTCACTGTCCCTCATGGGTGTCCATCGTGTCTTAACCATGAGTGTGGATCTGTGGAAATCCCTGTCTCTTACCAGTGTCATCATTTCCAGAGGGAGTGGGGCAAGGACTAGCTGCAAGCTTTAGGTTTTTAAAGCAGTCCTGGTAGCGAAATGCATGTGGGCTCTGCAGGGCTGGGTGCTCAATCCCCATTCCATGTCTGTGCTCCCTAGGGAGGCTCTGCAGTCCATGACTGCTGTGTGGATGAGGGGCAGGCAGCCTGTTCATCTGGGCTTTAATGTCCTGATGCACCAGTGAGATCCCAGCTGTGCCAGAGGCTTGGCCCAGTCCCAGCTGCAAGTTAGGCTTGTAAATCCTGTGTAAATCCCAAAGGGATCCCTTCTGCTTGTGCAGTTTTGGGCACCACAGAATCAGAAAGGTCTGNCTTGGGGGTCCCTTCCAGCTCAGAACATTCTGTGGTTCCCTAAGACTGAAGGCATCACTTCCCTCTCCTCCGCAGGCCCTGCCCAGTCGGGAATCCTGACGGACCGGGAGGTGGTGAGTCTGTTCCTGCACTTCACCGTGAACCCAAAGCCGAGGGTGGAGTTCATCGACCGGCCGCGGTGCTGCCTGCGGGGCAAGGAGTGCAGCATCAGCCGCTTCCAGCAGGTGGAGAGTCGCTGGGGGTACAGTGGCACGAGTGACAGGATCAGGTCAGCTCCTGTGGGCACAGCCCCTTCCTGAGCCTTCACCCAGCTCCGGCCCCAGCCCCCTGAGGATCTGTGCTAGACCCTGACTTGCACCCTGTGAACCCCGAAGGGAAAGTGTTTCACTGGGCAGAAGCATCCCTTGGTGCACAAACATGCACGTTGGTGCCACTTTGTCTCTGTTGGCCAAGGTTTCCAGCAAATGTGGCCCTGCAGCCTCTGGAAAAGCTGAGGAATAACCCCCCCGGGGGTTCCTGCAGCCGTAGGGCACATGGAATCACCAGCAGGGAACCAGTGCTCCATGATTCCCTGCTCTCAGTGTCAGTGTGGCTTGTTGAAGCCCCTTAACCTCTCCTGATGGAGGGCAGGGTTGGGATGAAATGCTGCTGCACCTGCTTTCTGCTGGTACCCAGTTTGTTCAGAGCCTGGTCACAGTGACAGGACTGGCAGACAGTGCTTTGCAAGGCCTCCGTGGCCAAGGAGTGAGAGCAACACAGGAGGGAATCAGGAATCCTTGGTCATTTCTTGATCCAGAAGGAAACTCTTGAAGGGAACTCCCAGCCATGTAGATCTTTACAATTTTTAAGCCTTTTCCTTGGTGGTTCTGTTGCATTGGAGCTGTTGGGTGGATCTCTTCACCCCCTGACAGTATTTGGAAGTGCTGCCAAATCCAAACACTTCCTGCTCTCATCTCTAATGCTCAGAGGCCTTGGAGCTTGTGTTTGACTTCGAGTTCAGCCTCTGCAGCATCAGGGTCAGCTCCAACACTGGATATTCCCTGCTGGCTGCAGAGCCCCAGGGGTTTGTTCTGGAAACACACAGGGCTGAAGGAGTTGGTGGATGGGTGAAGAAATGCACTGGCAGCTTGGCAGGCACTGGGGCTTCTGCTGCCTCAGAAGGTGGAGCTGTAGTGGGTGAACATCCTTCCCTGGGCTGCCTTGGGCAGCAGGGATTCCTGCATTTGGGAGTCACTGAATCCTACTTTCTGCTCTTGGTAAATCTGGAATGCAGCAAACACATGAACAATCTGCAGGGCTCAGCAGTGGAACATCCAGTGACACTTCAGTGGTGTTTGCTGAGACCTGGCTGGACAGAGCACTGTGGGCACCATCCACACTCCCAGGCTGCCCTGGCTGATGTTTTGGGATGCTGATGTTTTGCCACAACCTGGAAACACTTTCTGAGCCTGGACCCTGAAGTTTGGTGATGGGATTGTGCAGCTCTGTGTTTCACAGGAGCCAACAAAATGATTGCTGGGCCAGAGGTGTGAGCTTACAACTGGTATTTTCTGTAGAGGGTTTCAGCCCTTAGTAAGAGTTGCACTTAATCTGCAGCAGTTTGATTAAACCACAGGTGTAAAATCAATGTGAGTGAAGATATTTGTGTATCAACCTCGTACTGAAGCAATACAGGAGTGGCAAGTTTGGGCTGACTTCCCTACTCTGTTCCTGCAGGTTCTCAGTAAACAAAAGGATATTTGTAGTTGGGTTTGGATTGTATGGATCCATACATGGGCCAACGGATTACCAAGTAAACATACAGGTAACTCTCTCTTCTACCTTAAAAATCTGGCTGTTGTAGGGACTGGCTTGCACATTTTGGTGAATATGCAACCAGACCTGAAGTTCAGAGGGACTGTGTGTGCTCCTGGCAGGGGGTTGGCAGATGTGGTGAGGGCACTGGGGATCAGGGGGATTATTGCTCTCCATTTTATGCAGCTCCTGTTTCACACGTCAGTGCAGCATCTCCCCAGATCTGCTCCCAGCTTTGGGAATAGGTCTTGGGGAGTTGGGAGGCAGTCTGGGATGAGGCTGTGCATGATTTCCCCCTCTGAGCAGCCTGGGGTGATTCTGCTGCAGTAGCACTTGGTTCTGAGCTGTACAAGTGCAGTGGAGCAGCCAGAACCCCACAAAAGTTGCTGTGCTGGGCCTGTGCAGTGCCCAGGTCACCAGTGTCCCATTTGGGATGAGGAGCAGGGCTCAGGGAGGCTCAGTTGTCTCAAGTCCATCGTGGTCTTGTCCAGAGACCTGGGCAGCTCACAGGGGTCTCTGGGTGACACCCGTTCCTGGTGCCTGTGTGTCATCCCAGCCTGGGTCCCTGGAGAAGGAGTGTCCCCAGGAGAGTCACCCCAGCACAGTCTGTCAGCACTTCTTCCTGAATTGCCAGGGGCTCATCCTGGTGTCCTGAGCTCCTGGGGGAGAGAGATCCCAGTGCACTGTGTTGTCCTGCAGTGCTTGGGGGTGTCTTGGGTTGTCTGGGACCTGAACCCCCAGCTGTGCAGTGAGATCAGAGAGGCCCAGGGAAGGCAGGGAAGTGTCCAAGGCCGAGTTGGACGGGGCTTGGAGCAACCTGGGATAGTGAAAGTGTCCCTGGATGGGCTTTAAGGTCCCTCCAGCCCAAACCTGTGATCACAGCACTGACCAGTAAGTACTGGATGGTGCAGTTGGCTGGGGCTGGTCCAGGTGGGGTTCCCTCAGTGCCAGTGCAGGTCAGGGCCACCCTGGGCAGGGGCAGTGACAAGCTGGCACGTGTGTTGCAGATCATCCACACAGACAGTAACACTGTCCTGGGGCAGAACGACACCGGCTTCAGCTGCGACGGGTCGTCCAACACCTTCAGGGTCATGTTCAAGGAGCCCGTGGAGATTTTACCCAACGTCAACTACACAGCCTGTGCTACTCTAAAGGTACCCTGGGGGGCAGGGGGGGCGGGGGGGGCCTGCAGTGCAACACAGGCCTGGCTCTGTGTCCTTTGGGGCTGCAGTACAATCTCCAGGGTGTCTCTGTGATCCTTCCCCTGGGGCTGCCAGGAGCTTGTTCTGTTCAGAGAATGTTCTCTGAGCATTCAAAGGTGGTTTTTGACTTGTCTCACAGCACTGAGCAGGTTTTTTACTGAGGAGGGGGATGTTATTTTTTGGTGTGTCCAGCTGAGCTGTCAGTTCTGTGGGTGTGTAATCCTGAGCCTGCTGCAGTGGCCTCAAAAAGTTCATATTCAGCCGTTGAGATCTGGTTAAATTAGTGACAAGTTCTGACAGAGACGAGAACTGAGCTCAGAGGTGCAGGTCCAGGAGGAGAAGGGAGGAACTGAGATCCCCAAAGCTCGTGGCTTCAGGGCAAACCCCCCAGGGAGCCTGGGCAGCAGCAGAGTCCTGATCTCCTCTTGTCTTCGTGACCAACACAGGGTCCAGATTCCCACTATGGAACCAAAGGACTGCGCAAAGTGATCCACGAATCCCCAACAACAGGAGCCAAAACCTGCTTCACGTTCTGTTACGCGGCTGGGAACAACAACGGCACCTCCGTGGAGGATGGACAAATCCCAGAGATCATCTTCTACACATAGTGCTGCTGCCCAGCCGCCTCTGGACTCGACTCTGCCCCGTCACCTTCCAAACTAAATCTCTGGCTGAGTTTGACCACACCAATTGGAGCCACACTAGCCAAAGGTCTCGGTGAAATCATTTCAAAGCTCATGTCCTGCCTTGTGCTAGTGCTGCTGCTGCTCTCAGGTGCCAGGCGAGCTGGTGTCCCAGTGCCAGGCCAGCTGGTGTCCCAGTACCATTCGTAGGTTGTCTGTGGCTTGTTGTTTTTCACTCCTGATTAACCCTCTCTAACAACGTGCGTGTTTTGGACTGTAATGAATGTAGATGCTTTTCCACCAGGCAGAAGGAAACGAGTGGCTCTGGTTGTGGTTTCACTTGCCATGAGATCCCCCTGCAGGGCTGGGGGCCCTGCTCACCAGTCGAGGCCACACCGGGGGGCTTGGCCAGACCAGGGGGCTTGGCCAGCCCGTGCCCAGCACCTCCCTCCCTCCCACCAGCCTCAGCACACGCAGCCACCTTCAAAAGTTAAGGAACGTGGCCTTTTCCCTGAGGCTCAGCTGTTCCAGCACTACATAGTCTTGAGGGAGAGCTCAAATCCAGCCACACCCGGAGGGGCTGCGGCGTTTCCTGCTCTTCTCACTGGTGTGTGACAATCAGTTGGTGACAGCGAGGTGACATCCCTGAGGAGTGGGAAGGGACAGTGGCCTGGCTGGACGGGCCCTCCTGCATTCTGAGTGCCCCTGGTGCTGCTTCCACACCCCACAGCACTGGGGTGGGTGGTGCTGAGCTCACCCTGAGCAGCCCCAGCACAGGGCACCTGTACTGGTCAGTACTGGTCGTTACTGGTTGTTGCTGTGCTCGTCCTTTGCAGAGCACCAGGGTTTGTCAGTTGAAGCAGAAGGGCACCTGCCTCACCTGCCCCCTGTTCCTGGGCATTCCTGCTGTTTCCATGCATTTCCTCTGTCCCTGATGGATGCAGGAAGAGACTTGTCGTGAACCTGCCTGTTAACTTGTTACCTGATAACGCAGCAGATGGACAAGGATTTATCAAACAGTTCAGGAAAACATGGAATATTCTCTGTGCCAGTGTGTGTTTGCACAGTGCCTGTTGGCCAGGCCCAGGAGGGAGATGCAGCATCACAACCATCACCTGTGGAGCTCAGGGACCTTGGAGATGCCCCTCTGTACCTGAGCAGGGCTGGCTGCTCCCCCTGGGCTGTCCTGGAGCGGGGCAGGAGGGGGTGCTGGTCCTGGGGCTGCCCACGGGTGAAGACCATGAGATTCTTCCTCCCCTCATCTGCAGAGGAAGCTGGAATTAAGCTCAGCTTGGCAGTGAGACCAGAGCTGCTGGAGTCTGCGTGGGACTGGCTGGGGTGGTGCTGCCTCACAGCTGAGGTTCCCCTCATGGAGCTCCTGCTCCACTCCAGCACATGGAGCTGCTGGGCAGCCACTGGATTTCACTGCTGGAAGCTGTGAAAGGACAACTGCTGGTTGTCCTTGGCTGGTGCTGTTTGCTGGGGAAGGGCATCTCCTGCTCCTGCCTCCCTGGCTGGGATCAGGGCTCAGTCCCAGGGCCGTGCTGGTTGGTGTCTCCTCCTCCAGCAGCACCCTGGGAACACCCTGCACCTCCTCCCCTGTAGCTGTCAGAGGTGTCCACAGTGTGCCCCCTTCTCTTGGAAGACGGTGTAGGCTGTGTGTTGTCAGCCTGATTCCAGTGGGATGGTTCTGATATGGCCAGTACTGAAAAATAACAGAAAAAAGAGAAAAAAAAAACAAGTGGGTCCATGTCTTGGTTACTGAACCTGACTGTGCAATGCAAACAGTGTTGTGAGATGGATTCACAGCCCGGGTGTGCTCCGTGTCCCTCGGGATGTACATAGCTGCTCCTGCTCCTGCTGCTGCCCCTCTCCCAAAGGTGGTGGGAATGTCACTGCTGGCACCCAGGGCCCGTGGTGGGGCCTGTGCCTTCCCCGGGGGGTCTGACCTGGGCTCTGCACCTCGGGGTGTCTGGAACAGGTGGAAATAGTGGAATAATTGGAATTTGAGAGAAGCAAAGCTGTGTGCACTTGGCTCTGGGAAGAGCAGGGCTGGGGCTTCCCCCCGACTCTTCCCTGAAAGCATCTGTTCTCACTATTTTGTTCCATGAATTCTCTTCCCAAATCCCACCTTCCTGCCCTCACCCCACAGGGCAGGTGTGTCATGGAGGGAGAGGAGTCAAACTCTGAGCTGCACCTGAGCAATTTCTGTTCTTACGGCTTTCCCGCAGTTTGATGCAATTCTGGCTTTTGTAGATAGATGAATGTAATTCCTTGTTGGACATGCCTGTTCCCAAAAGTATGAGCCATCCTGTCGTACCACGTCACCTTCGAGTGGAGCGGGGCCGTCCCCACTCCTGTGCTATTGATGAATGTATCCAATGCTCGTCCCGTGTTCACACTCTGCTTTTGGCCAGCTTTGTGATTTGTAAATAGGAAACAATAAAGACACCCAGGTTGTCTTTACGAGTTGCTTTGTGGTTTGAAGAGGCCACTGGAATATCAGAGGGAAGGTGGAGGGGGAATCTGTGCTGAGGTGTCACCTGGCCTTTCTCCTCCAGCTGAGGGCGTGGGATCCTTGGCTTCCCTCGTCCTTGGGCACCCCGAGAGCCCGGCAGTCGCTGCTGGGGGGGCCCAGCCCCTCTGGGCGTGAGGTGTGGTGGGAGGGGAGCAGGATGGTGCTGGGTGAGCACTCTGGTCCGTGTGACGTGGGTTTAGCCTATCTTTTTGTGACTGAATTTCTGTAATTGAAAGTTTTTGACTATTAAATGCACTAAAAGCTGCCTCAGCCTTAGCACGGGCCAGTCTGGGCCTGGAGGTGAAGGGCTGCTCCCCTGCCCTGTGAGTCCCAGCACGGGGAGGCTGGAGCAGGGGTGGATGCTGGAGCAGGGATGAGGGCTGGGCTCTGCTTGCCCTTCCCGCAGCTCGATGTCACCGCGGTGCCACCGGGGCTCTGCCCTTCGCCTGGAGGGAGCAGCAGGGCCGCCTGGTGTCACCCCCTGCTCACCAGGGCACTGGAATGCCCGGCCTGGCCCCTCTGCTCCGACCCCGGCCGAGGAACACAGTCCTGGCTCAGCACAACGGCCCGTCCTTCCTCCTCCTCAGCCAAGAGGCCGAGGGCTCGCCCAGTCCCTCCCCCACATCTGGGCTGTGGCCTCAGGCCGGACCCCCATTCCAACCCCCCCCGTGCCAGAGCACTGGGCTCCAGCCGGGAACTGCCCTCCTGCACCGCCACCTTTTACCGGAGCATCCACCGGGAGCGCGGGGATGGAGCTGCCTGGAGCCTTTCCCTTCACTGCCGCTCCCCTGATCCCGCTCCCAGCCTTCCCTCCTGCAGCTTCCCACGGACAAGAGACGAGGGGATGTATTTGTAGCTCCGCAGGGCTCAGCAGCAGGAAAGGCCCGTGGGCAGGGAGCTCCTACGAGGGGCTGGGGCTGTTCCCTCCCGTGGGACGGGGACCCGCTGCTGGAGGAGCCGCCGGTGGAAAGGAGGCGCTCGGGCAACGTCTCCACCCCACACAATCAAACACAGAAAAGCGGGTTGGGTTTTAAAGATTTTTTTTAATTTTATTTTTTGTTTTTATTTAAAAAAAAGCCCCTAAATTCTATGGCTTCCAGGAAGCATCAGAGAAATTGAAATGCCGTTTCTGTACACTTGAGTTTTTTTTAAAGCAGTAACTAAACTCGCAATGGAACAAACGCTCTCACGTACAATCGCAGTATTTGGACTCCTCGCTGGAAGGACAGAGAGTCCCGGGCTCGGGCCGTGGACGGAGCCGGGAACACCGGGAACACCGGGAAAACCCCCACCGCCGCGTCCCTTCCCCTCCGCGGCTCCTCTTCGGCCTCCGCCGGGGCTGCTCTGAGCCGACGCGCTGAGAAGGGGCCACTTCCAGTGAAAATTTAAGGCGATTTTAAATATTTGTTTGTCCACCTCGCTGGGGACACCAGGACAAACGTTGCATGTCCCCTCCCCGCCGTGGCCGGGGACCGGGGCTGCCCTGGCTGCCGCACCCGGAGAAGCCAAAGCCGGGGTCAATCCCGAATTTAGGACAAAGAGGGGCCCCGGAGCAGTTCCAGGGCCCTGTGGGAGACCCCCGTGCCCCCCCGCGATCCGGGGCCACCGGCCCCCCCCGAGATGGTCAGTTTGGACAAATGTTTCAAAGCAGCCACAGATGGTCCCGTCCCTCCCCCGCCCCCCCAGCACAGCCTCAGCCCCGCTCTTGGGGCAGAACAAGAGGGTTTTGGTAAAGATTAAGTGTGTGCCCCCCCCAATGTGTCACGGTCAATACACACAACAGCGCACGGGGTCAGTCACAGGGGGAGCTGCGGTGCCCTGGGGGTGGCGAGGAGCAAGGGAGGGGGTGAGTGTGCAGGGGGTGTGTGTGTATGTGTGTCAGTTCCCAAAACCCCAGTTCCCCCACCCCGGAGCAGGAGTCCATGGCGGGAAGATGCCGTGGCACAACTCCGCGCTGGCAGAACCGGTCCCACCCCCACGCCCTTCACTGCCCGGCCCCGCTCACCACGAACCTCCAGCCCCGGCCGTAAAACCAACGGGGCCGATCCAGCGCTGCCCCTCCCACACCTACAGCCGTCCTGGAAACACCCAGCCCCAAACACGGCTTTGCTTCCCCTCCCTGCTCTGCCACCGCCATTCATGGGTCCCTTTGGTCTCGGCCGTCCCTGTCCCTGTGTCCCCCCAGCCCCCGGGAGGCTCTGACCTGCTCCCGGCGGGACCGGACGGCGCCTGTATTGCTCACAAAAGTGCATCGTAAATGAACTGTAAACGCGTTTCCTCTCCCCGGCTCCGCTCGCCGGGCGGGGCCCGTCACCAACGGCCTGACCCAGGGGGGACCCGGCGGGGGACGCGGGGCGGGGGCCCGAGGGAAGAGCAGAATTCGGTAACACTGAAGATGACGGTCAAAGACTGACGACTCAGCACTCTGCACCGAGACTCACTTTAAATTAACTTAAGAGACAAAGAAGCAACAGAAAAAAAAAAATTTCCTCCTTAGCCCACTGCTCTCGAAATTGTCTTCATCTTCTTCTGACAGCGACGGGTCAGTCTGTAGTTGATCCCCATTTCAGACTAGTTATAGACTCAAAGCCAGTGACGCTGTGGATTTGTTTCGGTTTCTGTTTTTTTCTTCCTTTTTTTTTTTCTGTTTGACGGACGCAGGAACTTCAGCGAAGTCGGGCTTGGTTCGAGTAAACGGCCACGCGCCGGGCGAGTGGCGGAGGAAAGGACAAGCAGTTTGGGGAGGCCCCGCTCCCCAGCTGCGCGTGGGGCGCTGGGGGAGCCCGTCCGGCCCGGCCCCCCCGCCCCGTCCAGCCCGAGGGGCCGCCGGCTCCGCGGGTCAAGATCCAGCCACGGCCAGAGGG
>WEIV01025775.1:47484-88466 GCA_013390005.1 Calyptomena viridis
GATCCAGCCACGGCCAGAGGGAGAGGAGCCATCCCGCTCCGCCCGGCCCCGGCTGCTCACTTGCGACGCTTGGTGGTTTTCCTCTTCCTTCTCTTGAAGAAACAGCAGCACCTGGGGACAGAGGGGACCCGTCAGTGCCCGGGCTGGGGTGGCCCTGCAGGAACAACCCTTGGGGCTGCCAGGGCAGAGCCGGGCTGTTCCTCCCCGCAGGGACAAGGCACTGCCGAACCCGCGTCCAGCCCGGCCCCGGGAAGGGGCGGCGGGGCGGGGGCCTTACTTTGTATCGTCTGTCACCTCCACCTCGGTGGGGGCTGTGATGGGGGCGTTCGAGTGTCCTGCCGTCGGGTCGTCTGTGTTCAGCTCTCCGTTGGTGGAGCTCATCACCTGGGGAGAGATGAGGGTCAGCCCGGGGGTCCACGGCCCCGTCCCCTCCCCATGGCAGGGGGGCAGCCCAGAAGACCACCGGGCTCTCCCCGGGAGCTCCGAGGTCCCTGCTGACAGCAGGATGGTGCCCTCGCCCAGCCCGTGGTGCTCAGCCTTGGTGCTGAGCTCTCCCCAGCAGCCCCATCACACAGACAGGTCTGACCCCCCCGCCAGCGCCTCTGGAAGGATTCCGGCTCTCGGGAGCACATCCCACAGGAGAGGGGCTGCTGACAGCCCGGGAACACAGCCCGGGGAAGCTGTGAGCTCCAAGGAGACCTTCCCACGGCTGAGCAACTGCACAGGCTCCTCCTCCCCCGCTTCCAGACCCGGCACCGCCGGGCCCTGCAGGACTCAGCCCAGTGCCCACCCTGCGGGTCCCGCTGGCCCGAGGGGTCCCTGAGCTCCGGCCCGTTGGCCAGGGCGGCAGGGTTGGGCACAGTGCCAGGGCTGGGGGGACATCCGAGTCACCAAAGCAAGGACAGGGCTGGCACAGACAACTGGGAGGTGCCTGAACTCCTGTTCTTCACCCGCTGCCCTCAGGCAAAGCCGGGAGCTCCCTGGGGATGCACAGACCAAAGGCTGCCGAGCTGCTCGGCCCGGCCAGGAGCCTCTCCCAGACCCACGGAGGAGCTGCCACCTGACAGCCAGTGCCCAGCCAGCAGGGCCACGTCAGGGCACAGCCCCCAAAACCAGCCCGGAGACCCCTGAGCATCAATCACCCCCCTCCCAGAGCCGGGCGCAGGCCAAGGACGGCGGGAGGGGCTGGAGAGCAGGAGCAGCCACTGCAGAGGGGACGTGGGACAGGAGGAGCAGAGCGGAGCTCAAGCCGCTCCCTCGGCTTCCCTCGGCCTGCCCGGCCCCGACGGCCCCAGCCGGGAAGGAGCAGGAGCAGATTCACCACGGAACAGCAGGAACGAGCAACAGCGGCGGGGACGGAAGCAGAGAAGGAGGAGACAGCACAGGCCCCCTGGGGGGCCCGGCATGGATGTCCCACCACCATCCATGCGGGATGGACCCCCAGGCCAGGGGGGCCGAGTGGCAGCGGGCAGGAGGCTGCGAGGGCGGCGAGCACGCATCCATCGGCGCGAGAGCGGGACAGAGGTGGGGAGACACGGCCAAGGAGTGCCCGGGAAGGGAGGAGAAGCAGGGCTTGGAATGGGCACTCCAGTCATGGAGATGCAGGGAAGTCCCTGCTTGTTGGGCACTGCTGGGACGAGCGGCACTGGGGGCTGAGCAATGCCCACCCAGCTGCCACAATGCTGTGTGGCACAGAGACAGCGCTCCATCCATCCATCCATCCATCCATCCATCCATCCATCCATCCTTATCCAACTGCATTCAGAGTCCCCCTGGCAGCACCAAGGGGGCTTGGCAGCCCCTTGGAAGCAGCACCAGCCTCTTCTGTGAGCTGTGACCATCATGTCACACACCAGGGACAGGCAGCACGTGCTGCAGCCGAGGCAGGAGCCTGGGATGAGGCAGGAGCCTGGGATGAGGCAGGAGCCCGGGACACGTGGCCCCGGGGCTGATCCCGGCTCCGTGGGCGGCCCAGGGTGGCTCCGCTCCCTCCCGTGCCCGCCCTGCCCTCCCCGAGGTTTCATGTACCTGGACGGACCCCCCGAGCCTGCCGGCTGCCAGGTGAGCTCCCACAGGCTCCTCGGCAGGCTGCCCACCGGCCTGAGGATCCCACAACTCCGTCCCCTCGGGCGGCTGCTCGCGACAGGCAGGAGGAACAGAATGAAAAGAAACAAAAGAAAAGAGGAAGAATGGGGAAGAGAAGGGAGAAGTGGAGGGGAGAGGCAGGAAAAGTGGCAAAGGGAGTCGAGAAAATAAGACATGCAAAAGCAAAACCATGACCGGAGCAGCTCGGGTTTGTGATTGCGGAGGGCACCAGTGCAGCACCGACCCGGCGGCTCCCAGAGCAGTCCCTGAGGTGACACCGGGGGTCTGTGTCCCCCTGCCACCTACACACACACGCCCTCGGCCACACCCACGCAGGGCCAGCCTCAGGCAGGGCAGGTGGCCGTGTCCGGGAGGGAGCTGGGGCAGCAGGGCCAGGCCCGGGCTCTGCCACAGCCGCTCTCCCGCGAGCGCCGTGTCCCCGGGATGAGGCGGAGCTTGGCGGGGTCTGTATGGAAAGAGTTGTGCTGCTCCTGCAGGGGCACCTCGGCTGTTCCGACAGCCAAACCCTCCCCTGTGAGCACGGCATGGCTGTGGGGACACCCTGTGTCCCCGAGCTGGACACTGCTCCCACACTCCAGGACTTGTGTGTTTTGCTTTTCCCACTGCTCTGGACCAGGGATGTCAAACACGGCATTCTCCAGGTGCTGGAGAGAGAGCAGACCTTACTGGGAGTGAGTTCCCAGGAATGAGCCAGAGGTGATTTGAAGATGTTTCCCTCTCCCTAAGAAAGCACTGCCAGTGAGAGCCAAGGGCTGTGCCGGGCTCCTTGTGCCTGGCAGGAGCAGCTGGGCTGGGATGTGGGTCAGGGAGAACAGGGCACTGCACCCCCGAATCCTTTGCAGGTGCTCTGCTCCCCACAGAGGTTCAAGAAGATGAGGGTCTGTACAAGACTGATGGGAAATGTGTGAGGTTTGCTCTCAGGGTCAGAATTCCCAGAGCCACATGTCCTGCACGAGGGCAGGACAGGCCATGGCACCAGAGAAGGGCCAGGCAGCCCAATCCCTTCTCCACAGCGACTCAAGCAGGGAGCTGCTGCTGGCACAGCTCTGCCCGATCCCTGCCCTGGGCTGCTCCCAGCTCAGCCCCTGTGCCCTGAACATTCCAGGGCAGAGGGACCCCCAGCACAGGGCAGAGTGTTGCCAAACTGCCTCACCAATCTTACCCTCCCTGATCCCGTGTCACCATCCCATTGATGGAAGTGGCACCACAAGCACAGCAGTAAGTTACCCCACAGGGACACAGCACAAGGGACATCATCCTTAGCACAGGTGGCTCAGCCTGTACAGTGTCCTGACCCACGACCCTGGGCTGAACCCTGCCTGTGGCTGATGCCCAGGCCTGGCACCCCCAGGCCCTGCTACAACCAGCTTCTGCCAGGCTGCAGGGACACTGCCCTCGACCCCCGTGAGCCACAGGCCCAGAGCTGTGGGAGGGAGATTCCCACAGCCAGCCTCCATCCCAGGCTCCTCCATGTCCACGGAGCAGAGCCTGAGCTGCCCATGCCCGTGATCCCACACCCGGCCGGGCTCACCTGGTGTTTGGTGTGTGGCTGTGCTTTGTCTCTGTTCGGGGGCTGCACCTGCACCTCGCTGTGCATCGTGCCAATGGGGGTGGGCTGGGGACACAAGGACAATGTCAGCTGCAGCACAGAGCCCTCCCATCACCCTGCATCCCAGAACCAACCGCAATCCCCCCGGGAACTGGGGTCTGATCCCAGCCCCCACCCCTGCCCCGGCAGCTCCATGCTTGGAATTTGGCCACAGCGAGCCCATGGAGGGTGCCCATGGCACACAATGAAGTGCCAGCCTGGCTGCTGGGGTCCCCTTGGCTCCCTTCAGGAGCTTCAGATTCCCGTGTCACAGCTTTGACCTGCTGGCACAACAGCCCCAGCCTGGAGCTGGTGACCGGCGAGGACAGAGCTGATCCCTCGGGCACAAAGTGTGTGGACAGCTGAGATTTGCATCTGACAGCGCTGCCTCCCCTGTGTCCCCACGTCCCCCTGTCCCCCAGCACTCACCAGTGGTTTCCCTGCCCAGTCGTATTCGTAGTCGAACACGTAACCGTTCCTCTCGAACAAGTCCGTGAAGAGCTTCCGCAGATAATCGTAGTCGGGCTTCTCGAAGAAATCCAGCCGCCGCACGTAGCGCAGGTACGTGGCCATCTCCTCTGCAGGGACACGGGGTCAGGGCACAGGGGACAGGCCAGGGCTGGGGGCAGGGCCGGGCAGGGCAGGGCTCTCACCTGGGAAGTTCTCACAGAGCACCTCCACCGGGGTGGCTCTTTTGGTGTCGCCGATCTTCTGGTACCTCTCCTTTAATGTGTCGGCCTGGCAGGGACAAGGAGGGTCAGCATGAGGGCCAGGCACCCCCCGGGGAGGGGGAGGCACCGGGTGCTGTCAGACCACAGATGGTTTCTTGGTCACCCTTTCCCAGGTAACAGGAGGAGCTCACTCCCAGGGAATTCCCTCAGGGCTGGTCTGGAGGACAAACACCAGGGAGTGCAGTTCCAGGACAGCCACTGTCTGGGACTCCCACAAAGTGGTGGGATACATGGACCTACAGCTGCTCAGCACAGCACGGGCCTGGCACAGAGCTCACATCTGGTGGGGTGCCAACCCTCCAACACCCCAGGGGCCAAAGCTTCCCCCTTCCTGATGCTGCCCATGCCAGGGCAGAGCCAGACCCACAGGCAGCCATGCCCAGGGGCAGCAGGAGCTGGCAGTTACCTTGAGGCCTTGCCAAGGAAGGCTCCCACGGAGGAAGTACATAAACATGTGCCCTAATGCTTCCAGGTCATCCCTGCGGCTTTGTTCTGCAGAGAGGAAAAAGAGACACAGGTCAGTTCCCACTACAGCCACTGTCCCTCTCACCCCCAGATCCTGCAGCACCCCAAGTGTCCTGCCAACACCCTGAGGAGCAGGAGAGGCAGTTTCTCCCCAGCCACACCTCTGGCAGAGTGAATCTTGTCCCCCACACACACATATGTGTGCCCAGTGCCCACACACCTTTCCCGAGGTGGGTGTTGATGCTCATGTAACGTGCTGTCCCTGTCAGGCTCTTGTGCTCTCGGTAGGGGATGTGTTTTTTGGTCTCGGGGTCAATATACTCTTTGGCCAGGCCAAAATCGATGATGTGGATGGTGTGCTGCCGCTTGCTGCCCGGCCGCCCCACCAGGAAGTTCTCTGGCTTCACATCTCTGTAGATCAGGCTTTTGGTGTGGACGTACTCCATCCGTGTGATCTGGGGCAGGAGGAGATGTCAGTGCCAGGGCAGAGACGGCCCATGTCCCGCACATCCCCCTCCACTCTCTCCCCTGGGCCCTGCTCTCCCCAGCCTGACTATTCCCCTGGCTGAAAGGACAGGAATATTGGGTTCTCCTGCCCTGGGGGACAACCCCGGTCCAGCTGCATCTTGGACACACAGTGAGATGCTCAGTGGGCTCAGAGAGGGGCTGTGTGGGGTGAGGAGAGCCCTCCCTCACCAGGGAGGGGGTGAGGAACGGGAGGAGCAGCCAACACCTCCTGTGAGCTGCTGGGCACTGGCTCACCCTTTCTTGCCCCCTGCTCCCTGTGGGGTGCCCACACTGCCTGAGCCCCACGCCCAGGGGGGCTGGAGGGGCTGAGCTCACCAGCTGGATCGCGATCATCAGGACGGTCTTGAGCGTGAAGGTCCGATCACACAGATCAAAGAGATCTTCTAGGCTGGGTCCCAGCAGCTCCAACACCATGGCATTGTACTTCCCGCAGGGGCCAAAGTAGTAAACCTGAGGAATTCCTTCTGCAAGAGACGGAGCAGGGGCTGTGTGGGGCTGCAATGGGGCCACTGCCGGGCAGGGGCAGGGGCTGCAGAGGGGGGATGGCCCTGCCCTGCCCTCCCTCTGTGCTGCAGCCAGCCTGGCTCTGCTCTCCACGGGGAAGGAGGCAGCTCCATCTGCATCCCTGACTGTGCTGCGGGGGCAGGGCAGGCAAGGAACTAAATCAAAAGAGATCAAAGATTAGATGAGGCTCTCTGTAAATTCAGCCTCTCCCAGCCGAGCAGATGGGCAGGAGCTGCTTAGGCTGGGAGCGAAGTTGCAGAGTCACATTGAGGGGAAGCCTCTCTCCCAGCAGTGTCCCTGGCAGGCAGCTCCCCACACAGCTCAGCCTTGTCCCATACCTGCATTGCCGAGCTGTTTGTAGAACCGATACTCCAGGTGCAGCTGGGGAGCCCGGGATTTTATGGGTTCCTTGGAGGAGAGAAGGAGAACAGTTAAATAGGGAGCAGGGTGTTCAGGGGGCCTGGGGGTCAGACACCTCCTTCACATGCTGGCAGCAGCTGGACTGAGAGCATTTGGGCTTGGGAGCAAGTTGTATAACATGCAGATGAAGCCTCAGGGGATGATGAGGGAAAATCATCCCATGTGGAAGTCAGATCCACCCCTTCCAGAGAGATCCGGGTGCTGGGATACACATTAATGGGAGCAGGTATCAGTGGGACCACCCTCTCCTGAAGGTCTCCCTGCTGTTTGCACTGGCTGAGAACAGCACAGGCCACGGAGAGGGCTGGGAAAAGAGAATACTCAGCTCTTCCCTCTCCAGACACAGATCACCCCATCTGCAGTGACGTGTGTTCCCAGCCTGCCCTCAATTCTGAGCGGTGCAGCCACCCATCCATCACATCCCAACATGCCCCAACACCAAGGGAGGGGGAGCAACCTCCTTCCCAATGGCCTGAACATCCCCCACCCCACTCAGGGAGGGGTTTGACAGCTACTCACCAATTTGATCGCTACGTATTCATTGGTGTAGAGGTTCTTTCCTGCAGGGAGAGACACCAGAAGGCAATGGAAAGCAGTCCCTGCATCACCCCCACCGCACCCCTGCCGCACACCCCGAGGGCTCCTGGGCTCAAATACATCCTGAACAGGTTTGGCAGCTCCCACAACACCTGAAGGGGCCTCAAGGCACGAGCGGGAGCAGAACCCACTGTGGGGAGTTGCAACACGCCTGTTAATTACCCCCAGGTGGGGTATGTGGATTCCTCTGGGATGGGCTGGAGCCAAGGCTGCTGGGAGGGGGCAGCATCCCAGTCTGGGTCTGCAGGGATGGGACTGGGCAAGGCAGGAACAAGGCTGGGACTTGGTGCTTCTCCCAGCCACGGCTCCATGGGGAGAGGGGCTCTGGGAGGGGTGGCCAGAGTTGGGGACACTACACTGTGGGTGGTGGGACCCCCCAAGAGCACTGGGGCAGATGGCAGTGGTCTGAGGGCACCACAGGCAGGTGGAAATCTCTTCTCCAGGGCTGAAGTCACTATGGGAATGGCACACATGTACATGTGTGTGCACACATATGTGTGGACCAACCTCATCCCTGAGGATGCTCCCACCCACTTAAGGGCACAAGGGAAGCCAAAACAGATCCATGGAATGACCCGGATTGTATGAGGAGCTGCAGGGAGGCCCAGGAGCCTGGCTCTGAGTGCCCAGGGGAGCTGAAGGGGCAGCACCCTGTACATGACCTCCTAAAAAGCTCCACATCTGCCCAGGGCTTTTCACACCCGTAACCACAGAAAGGTTGAGCTCTCGGTGTCTGCATGTCCCCCTGAGACCAGGAGGGTCTGAGGAAGGGGACACACCTGGGAAGCACCAGTACAATCTCTGCCCAGGCCCAGGAAGGCAAAGATGAAAGGTTTGCAGGAACAGATCCCAATGTTTCCTCTGCCAGAGCCTGCAGGACCCCGGGGAGGTGGGAGTTAATGGCAGCAGGTTCCCTCCAGAGCCAGCAGACACGAGATCCCACTGCGATCCCCCTGCCTGGCGTGTGCGTATCTCATGGAGCTGCATCTGTCTCCTCGGATTTTCTCCAAGCAACTTGCTTAGGGAACAAGCTCCTCCTGGCATAAGATTTCATCTGCTCTGACTGCTGCTCTCCACCTGAAGCAGCAATAAATCCTCGCCGGGTGACATCAGAGCCAGCTGCTGAGCGCCAGAGTCGGCGGCAGGATTACGGGAAGAGCGATGAATGGGAGATATTAATGGAGTGGCTCCTCCCAGGGACGGGCTCTGCAGCCAAGGAGGGGCTCAATCCTGCTGCCTCCCTCACCCTCTCCCATCTCAGGGGATCTCTGCCAAGCCACTCTGTCTCCTGCCTGTGCACACACCAAATCCCTTCACAGCGACCAGGGAGTAGGTGGTCTGGGAGGGAGGAATGTCTGGAGAACACAGCGTGTGCCACATCCAGGGGGTTTGGGCCATCACGGACTGACATTTCCTGGGGAGCAGATGGGACATCCCCCAGACCTGTGCATGGCTCCAGAGAGCCCACAGGGCCGTGCAGTCCAGTCCAAAATAATGACTGCTGCTTTCAGGGCAGTCACGTGCAACCAGAAACTCACAGCTGGATTTTCCCTAAGGTTAGGCTGGGTTTGAAGGGGGAAAAAAAATAACATGGCAGGGTAACTGCCAGAGGGGCACTCAAAAGTGGCTCAACACAGCAGGGAGGGAGAAGAGATGGAGGCAGGAGCATCCCCAGCAGGGCTGTGCTCCTGTTAGGTGGCATCTGTCCTGACCCCACCACATGGGGCACCTGTGGCTCGCTGGCACAGAAAGCCACCCACAAAACTGCTCTGGGAACTAGCAGCATTCTCCCAGCCCCAAAAATGAGTCCACATCATCTGATAACCCCCTGGTTCATCCCCTCCAGGAGGCCTGGACACAGCTGAGGGACAGACAGGGAGCAGAGAGAGCACAGACTGTCAAACCACCACGCTCTGCCTCCCCTTCCCAAATTAAAAATGGTGCCAAGAGAAGAACCAGCTTGTCATAAGAATAAAAAGAATAAGGAAAGAAAAAGTGAAAGGATTGTGGGGTCCTTCCATGCTGGGGAACTCCCCACTCCAGCTCTTGGGGCAGCTCCTGCACCAGCCCCCAGGCTGCCCCCCAAACCCAGGGCTCACAAAGGGGTCACTGGAACACCCAAAATGTGCTGGAGCCCTCGGGGCACCTGGGAGGACTCATCAGGCAGCACTGCAGGACTCACAGCACAAAAGGTGCTTTTGAAAGGAAATAAAAGAGAAACGTGGTGAGATGGGTGGCAGAAACAAATATTTGCCCTGCAGAGGCCTTTGCCCTGCTCATGGCTGGAGGTGCCTCCAAATCCAGCTGCCAGAACCTGCAGGACACGGCGTGTTGGATCTGAGCAGGGTCAAAGCCAAGGGAACCAGGCCTGGGCCCCTGTTGTGTTTAAATGCTGGACGTGGCTTTCTCTGCTGTCCCCTCTGAAGGGATTTGGCAGCACTGGGCTCTGGCACCTGCTCCTGCACATCAGGCAGCCCAAGGAGGAGCTGGGCTGAGCTCTGTGCTGGGCTCCCAGCACAGTCCCTGTCCAAGCAGCTTAGGATGGAATCACGGAACCACGAAACCACGAGTGTTAAGAAGGAAAAAGCCCTCTAAGGTCAAGTCCAACCATCAGCCCAGCACCTTCACCATCCCATGTTCACCACCAAGCCATGTCCCCAAGTGCTACAACCATGTTTTCTGAACAATCCCAGGGAGGGTTACTCCAACACTGCCCTGGGCAGCCCGTGCCAGGGCTTCACATCCCTTTCAGTGAAGAAATTTTCCCTAATCTCCAATCTAAATCTCCCCTGGCACAATTTGAAGCCATTTTCTCTCCTCCTCTCCCTTGTTCTCTGGGAGAAGACCTCGACTCCCCTCCAGCTCCCCTCTCCTGTCAGGGGGTTGGACAGAGCCAGAAGGTCCCCCCTGAGCCTCCTTTTCTCCAAGCTGAGCCCCCCCAGCTCCCTCAGCTGCTCCTCACCAGACTTGTGTTCCATACCCTTCCCCAGCTCCATTCCCTTCCCTGCACAGGCTCCAGCGCTTCAATGTCCTTCTTATCATGAAGGGAAAAGTGAAGAAGTGGTGAGGCTTCCTCTGTGCCAGCCCCTCTGCCTGGCACTGCCCCTTGATCATGGCACAGTGCCCACACTGGGAGCCTTTGTGCCACAGCCCTGCCCACAGCAGCAGCAGTACGGAGCTCTGGGAGGCACTGGGATGGGAATTTGGCTTTCCCAGTCCCAGGAGATGCAGTGGAGGAGCAGGGGACAAGGCAGATCCATGCAAGGGCAGCTGGCACTGGCTCAGCTGTGCCAACACCACAGCCCCAGTGACACGAGCTGCACCAGGCCAAGCACTGACAGCTCCTTGGAGCACTGGGGTTTAACACCACTGGGGAAAAACAGAGTCTGACCTCCTGAACGACCAGGAGGAAAACCAAGCATGAGCTGTGAGCAAGGGAGGCAGGAGCAGCAGCAGGCAGTGCTGGGCTCCTCTCTCCCACAGCCTACTCCAGAGACAGCTGTGAGCCACCTCTGGCTCACACGTGGTGGGTCTGTGGCTCCAAGCTCGGGGAGGTGGCTGAGCCCTTGGCCACACGTGCAGGTGTGCAGAGGTCTCTGCAGAGCACAGAAGGGTGTCACAGGCAGAGCACTGACCTTTTGTGTAACTCTGGGTAACCCCCTCCAAGCACCTGAGAGGCTGCAGGACAGGTCTGAGAGCCACAGCTCAGGAGAGCTTGGGAATGTCCCCAGCACTTGCACGTGACCCTTCAGCTGGGACACAGCCCTGGTTCAGCTGTAGTAGTGACCTGCTCCTGCCTCACACACCACACACAAACCCACTCTCGTGTTCTTCCCTCCAAAATCCTGGTTTACTTTTAATAATAAGTTCATTTCCAGACTTTAACTTGAAAGGAAAACAGCTGCTGTGGTTCCAAGCTGCCAGTAGAAATGCACACAGCAGGCTGGGGGAGAGGGGTGGGCACAGAAAAGCTGCAAAAAGCCCACCTGCAGGAAGAACAGAAGCAGCAGCTGCTGCCAGGTCTCCATCCTTCCCTGCATCCCATTCCTGGGCTGAGGCTGCCTCAGGGCAGCTCCATGGCACAGCCTGGCTGGAGCACTGGCCTTGGGCCAGGCCTAGAAGGGGGTCACCAAGCAGGTCCCTGCCCAGGCAGCGTGGCAGGACTAATAGCAGGATTACAGACAGCTCCTGGCTCTGAGACAGCTCAGGCAGAGCTCAGGGAAGAGGCCTGCACAGCACCCAGGTGCTTTGGGCTCATTTCTGACCTTTCTGGGTAATGTCTGAGTTTGCTCCTGGGGCACAGGGAGCTGGCAGGAGCTGAGGGTTGCAGGTCCCAGTGCCAAGGCACGTGAGCCACCAGCCATGCTCCTGTCCCCCTGCTGCCACCAGCTTCCTGCTGCCTTGTGTTTCAGAGGCAGCATCCTGCCCTGGCATGGAGGTGTGCTGGCTGTGGGCAGCAGGGAGCTCGGGGGGCTGCAGGCAGCAGGCACTGCCCAGGGATGCTGCTAGAAAGGCCCAGGAAGTGCTGCTGGACCACAGCTGGAGGCTGGCAGGGGAGGGATGAGCACTCACCAGCTCAGGATGAAGCACCAGGACATGAGAAGGTAACAGGACTCAGCACCTGCACGATCTAAACCTGCACCTCTGTGCCAGAGGGCTGGGGCAGTGCCCCACTCCAGCTCCAGGCCCAGCTCTCCAGTGCTGCTGGTCCAGTGAGGAACTGGCCAGCAGTGCTGCTGGGCTGGGACAGGGACAGGCATTGCCCAGGATGCCAAGGCCAGCAGGAACACGAACAGGCAGGATCCAAATGCACAGCCCTGGCAGCCACAACTCCTGCCCACGTCATTCCCCTTCTGGCTTCCCACAAATGCCTTATGCCAATTTTTGTTTGTTTTTTTTTTTTTTTTATATTTTACCTTTAAACAAATCACTTTTGATTTTGGACACCTCTGTGCCTGGGGGGACAAATTGTCTCTACCTGGGGCAGCTGAGCTGAGGCACTCTAAGGACAGATCACCACATCCTCTCAGTGTGGTGGTGAAATTGGGCAAAGTGGAACCTGTTTTAGGAAGACAACATCACCTTCCTTCATCCTTGCTGCTGGGAGCTGGAGGAGTCACTTTCATGCATGTTTTTGCAAGATCTCCTGGCTTTTGGTATGAAAGGAGAAAGTCCAGAGAAGATCTGGGAGCTTTTAAACACTGAGCACAGTTCGGCCTCCACAACCATCCTGTCCTGAGGGCTGAATCCTCCATTCCCAGGGGAAATCTGAGTGCCCAGCAACAGCTGGGGAGCATCCTTGCTCACGCCACCACTTCACAGCGGGATCCCTCTGGTCCCTTGCCATTCATCATGGAGGAATCCCTACTTTCTGTGAAGCCCTGAGAGCATTCCTGAGCCCTGACGCAGAAGGAGGCACACCTAAGGAAGGGAGATGTGATTTTAGGAGAAAAGCCACATAGCTGTGGCTTCCACAGCTGTGATGAGAGCTTGTGCTCAGGCCTGTAGCATGTTATGGCCAGGCCCTGCAGGGTGTGACAGGGCAGGAAAACCACGTGAAGGGACTGGAAGATTCTCTTGCTGGTGGCAAGGACAAACCCTCGCTGTGGGATCGACCGCTGCGGTGCCCCAGAGCAAGAGCTCACTGCCTGTCCCTCCAGCCACGAGCAAGCCCAGCCCAGCTGCTCCCAGGTCCCTGCTCAGAGCAACACGACTGCCAGTTACACAGACATCCCTCCCATCCATGGGAGACTCATGTCCCCCCCAGTGCTGTCCCTGGAAAAGGAGGGGGAGGGCAAGGCGGGGGTCACAAAGCAACAGCCACGGCTCCAGACTCCCGACTCAGGCAGCTCAGATCCACACATCCACTGTGGGATGCTCGCTGGCAAGCAGGGAAAAGGAGGTGGAAGGACACAGGTAGACCCTGGAGAGCTCAGAGCCCCCCATCCACCCCTTCCCTGCTGGCCATGCAGGGAGGCACTGGCAGCAGGGGCGTCCAGATCCCGAGAACTGAAAGGAGCAGCTGGTGTGGCAAAATCCCCACACACCCCTCCTTCCACAAGCCCTGGGTCTGGAGGAGGGCTCAGAGCTCTTCACAACAAACACCGGGAGGGACAGACCCTCCGCCGAGGAACACAGGAACTGCTTTTTAAACCAGGGCATTTTCCCCAGCTCTGCAATTAGGTGGGAAGTTCAGGGACAGGATGGGTCAGCCTGGCACCAGCCAGTCTGTCACACTGGGAAGAGCTGACATTAACTCCCCACAGGCAGCGAGGTGGGAACTCGCCCCACCCGAGCTGGGGCTCCTCCTGCACACACAGAGCCTGCCCAGGGACCACAGTCAGGGCAGGTTTAGCTCAGAGCTCGGTTTGAGAAGGCGCTGCTTAAAATATCACAGAGTGACAAGGCCTATGGCTGCCACAGGCTCCGGCTCTCTTCCCTCTTCCCAGGGCACAAGCCCCTTCCCAAAACACTCACAGCCAAGGAAAATGCTCCTGCTGGCAGGGACTCCATCCACACATCCAATGTGCATTCCTGGAGAAACCCAGACTGTGCTGAGCAGTGGTGCCTGGCACTGCCAGGCCTCTCCCAGCTGCCTGATGCCAAGTGAAGGGTTAACAGCTTGCTGGAAGCCTCCTGGGACATTCCCAGTCGTGGGAGAGGAGCAACCTCCCCACTCTCCAAACGGGAGTTTGCTTGAGGAGTTTCCTGATAAACTTGGTTTAAAATGGAAAGTGACCACAGAAGGTGCTTGGGTTTCATTTCTCCCTTCCTCAGCCCTGCATGAAATTCTAGAAGAGTCTCTCAACCAACCAGTTTCAACAACTGGAAAACTTACCCCGGATAAAACACTGACTCTTCTCCTCAGCTGTCTGTCCCAGCAGAGTGAACACCCTCAGGCCCCCACCCTCCATCCCCTCTCCCAAGGCACGTGGCAGCACCCTGGGCACAAGTGGGGTGAGATTTGGTGAGCACACAGTGGCATCTCCTGAAACATTCCTCAGTGCATGTCTCTGGATCTGGGGGGACACCCAGACCCTCTGTGGGCCACCACCACGTCCAACAGACAGGGCTGACCTCTAACAAACCGACCCAGAGAGCAACAGGCACGGGGAGGAGATGGCAAACACCTCTGCCATCAGTCCTTTGGGCCTGGGAAGATCAAGCACAGCGTGAAGGGGCTGAGGAGGAGGAACCTCTGTGAAGGAACAAGGGCAACGCCTCGACACTGTGGTGCTGATGGCACAGGCCTGTGCCAGCTCCTCCCACTGCAGGAGGTGGGTGCCAGGGCAGTCCCAGCACAGCAGGTACAGCGAGGACAAAGATGACCTTTCTCACCTAGACGGAGCTCCCCGAAATTGCCGCATCCAATCTTCTTGCCGACCCGGAAGTTGGGACCCACCATTAAGACTCCCGAGTTGGTTCCAGCACCCCGGCTTCCATGACTGCTCCTTCCTCCACCTGTCTTGGACATCCTTTTACCTTCCTCCAGCTCCCCTTTCCCTCCTCTCTTATCAAAATCCATAAGTTTGTGATACCCCGGCCTCTCCACGGTTACGCTGCTGCCATACAAATCCCAGAGCTGCCGAAAATGGAAGGGTGAGGAGGACAGAAGCAGGGTTCTTCTTGGTTAATACACCATCCCGGAGAGCGATGGGAGGGCGGGGTGTGGAGCAGGAGGGGTAAGTGGCCACCCACGGGTGCTGGGCTACTGAAATGTTAGTGCTTCCCAAGGTCCCGCTGGGACTGTCATCATCGCTGGTTACAGGGAGTTCTTTGGTGGAGGGAACATCCTGCAGAGAGGGTCCTCCCAGTGCAGCTCCTCGGTCTCCCAGCTGTGGAAAAGGAGAGGGAGAAAATCAGTATGAGCAGGCAGAGAAAAACAACAGAGGGTTGTGGGCTCCAGGCTCCTGCCCACGGCTCTGCAGAGTCCCTCTGGCACCTTCCTGGCATCACAGGGAATTCCAACAATGATGGTGCCACGAGTGAGGGGTGGGAGAAGCTGGGGTAGATATGAGGACTATGGCAGGGTGCCCTGTGTCTGAGATGCTGGCATAAACAAAAAAATAAATAAATAAAAGCCTGGTCACAGTCAGAGGTGAAATGCTTGATGAGCATTTCCATGTCAGAGCCAGCCCAGCATGATGTGGGGACAACAATGTCCCCATGGGGAAGGGCTGCTGGCAGCCTTTGGGGACCTCTGGAGGCTCCAGCCGAGGCACTCCAGGCCAGGGACTCACAGAGCCCCATGAGCAGAGGACACACGTAAATCCAGAGTTATGGGGCACACCCTGCCAGGCATGGGACTTCCCAGGCAGTGAAAAGGGGATGTTCACCTGGCTGGGAGGGTCCCTGCGGGTGCAGAGGCTGTGCCAGCTGAGTCAGAGCACTTCCCCCCAGCACCAGCTCCTGCTGTGGTGGGCTGGGACCTTCCTGGCAGTGACCCAGCCCAGGATGCAGTGGAGAGGATGCAGTTTCTGTGGAATGGCCATGCTCAGGGCTCCCACGACAGGCTGGGGCAAACAGGAACCCAGGTAACACCCTTATCCCTTCCCCAGTGAGCTCCTTGTCACCCTCACTGACACCTCTTCTGCTCTTACCATCCACCCTTGATTTCTGGGCTGCTGACAGCTACTTGGGTAAAAGACACTGTGATCTGAGAGCACCTGATGGCTGTGGGGGCTTGTTTGCTCAGAGATGCAGCACCTCCCTTGCCTCATGTGCACAGCTCCCAGTGCTTCCCAGTGAGGGCAGTGGGAAGCCCTGTGCTGCTGGTGGGGTTCCCCACAAACAGGCAGGATTCAGCTCAGTTCCCTGAACCAGGGAGCTCCTTCCCCTGTGCACAGCCCTGCTCATGGCAGGGGTTGGACTGGGTGACCTTTAAGGGGCCCTTCCAACCCAAACTATTCCATGATTCCATAGCGCTGGCTCCACACACCCCCCGGTGCAGCCTGACCCTGTTTACAGGGATACAACAGCCCAACACTGGGGCCAAACCAGCCTCTTGCTCCCTTCCAGAGGAGTGGGATGACAAGAACCATTCCTCTGTGCTTGGGAAACCAGGTTCCTAAAAGGAAGCCACACTCTCCCTCCAGGACTCCCACAGCAGCTGCCTGAAGGGAGGTCAGGCTCAGTCCCTCCTCACAGGGATGCCTTTGTGGGAGGCAGGAAGGACAGCCAGGAAGCTAAACCTGGACAGAGGGGGTCAAGCAGGAGGTGGGCATACACTGGGAGGGCATCTGAGACACAGACAGACCCACTCACACACAATCCCATTTCCTCTCACCATTCACCATCTCTGCTTTTGCTCCCAGCTTGACCCTTGGCAGCCTCCCACCCCTCCTTGTCCTCCCTCCCAGTCCCACTCTCCCCCTCACCACCTTCCTCCACTCCTCTCCAGGCTCCTGTGATGCCACTAAAAGCCCCCGTGACATCCCCAAGGGCCCTCCCTGCCTCAGCCTCCCGTTAACCCCACGGGTTATCCAAGCAAACCCCCACCCCTCCAGTGTCAGCTCCAGGAAATGAGCACACTGCAAGGCCTGACGTTTGGCCAAACCCCATCAGCCTCGTTACTGGCTCTCAATAGCTATTAATAACAAAATAAAAAAGCTTCTTGTACTAAAGGATGCGTGGGGGGAATGGGGGAGCGTCTCTAAGAGCAACAGAGAGAAAAAGACACCAAAGCCAGAGCTCAGCAGGGGAAGGACCGGCCATGGAAGGGCCCATGGGAGCTGCTCCCTGGGGCTGCCCTGCTCCCAGCCCTGCCCTGACACCGAACCCTCACCAGAACCCATCACAGCATCCTGGCTGCTCCCCAGGAGGGACTGGAGCTGCAGGCTCTGAAGGCACAGGGTGCTGGGATCACAAGCCCACCTGTGGGACGTGGCTGTACAAACAGGGCTGTCATGTGGGATGGGAGCTCCCTCCTTCCCCACAGGCTCCAGCCTCCAGCCAACACCTCTGGAGCATCCCTGGAGCACAGCAGCCCCAACAGCCTGGCCCTCCAAGGCCGCCCCCAGCATTCCAACATCTGGGGAGCATCCCGCTGCACCCAGCACATCTCAGGCGAGGGAAACTGAGGCACACAAAGCCTTCCAGCTCCCCCAAAGGTGGGCAGCCACGGGCTGGCCCCGTCCTGAGGCTCCCTTCCCCCTTCCCCGGCAGTGTCCCTCCCGTGCCAGCAGGAAGCGGGGTGGGAGCGGCAGGAGCAGGGCTTCCCTGCGCTTTGTTCTACCCCAGCCCCAGGCACACACGGCCCACACGTGACATCCTGCTCATTCTTTGCTCCCCCAATAATTTCCGCTCCGGGGTTCAGCACATGGCGGTGCCCTCCCGGCTCCACCTCGCAGGAGGACACCGGGAGCCGTTCCCTCACGTCCTCCCAGCTCCCAGCACAGCCTGGCATTGCTGGAGCCACCTTCCCCGGACGGCTCCAGGCACGCACCGGGGAGGGGAAGGCAGCGGTGGTGCACAGGCCAGGCCGTTCTCGTTTTGAATCAGACCTTTATGCTCATTCCCGGGGGATTCCAGGCCCAGACTGTTTGCACAGAGTCAGGCGGCCGACAGCCAGAGCCGAGGGAGCTCCAGCCCCGGCGCTTGGGATTATTTTCTTTGAAGAGTTATGGGCCAACCTCTGCAAGGGAATTTCAGACAATGAAGTGAGACAGAAGGGGAAAATGAAATCCTGTTTCCTACGAGCACTGGGAGATTGTGCTCCATTCCCTTGGCCCAGGCAAACGAAGGCAGCAGAGCACGACGCTGGTCCTGCCTGTGGAGCAAGCCCCAGCCTCGGGAACAGCCCTCCTGGAAAGGCCTGGCTCCAAATCCCAATTTCAGGCAGCTGGGCCAGGTTAACATCCGGCGAGGCCACAGCCCAGACCCCCCCACTGCAATTCCCCCTCTCCCAAAGCCCGGTGGTCAGAGCAGCAGGAAGTCACAGAACCGCATCCGTGTGAGTCAGGCCAGGGCAAGTGATGCTCCCTCACACTCTGCCCACCAGTCTCTCCTGTGGATGAGCCAAGAGCTGGGAGGAACCTATTTTCACATCCCAAGGAGACACGGTGGCTCCTCCGACCTCGGCACAAAAGCAGGACCCACCTCTGTGTGGTGTCAGTGACTGCTCAGGTTTTCCACCCTGTGCCATAAAGGGATCTCTGCCCTTTAAAGCTGAGAACAACCTAATTAGAAACAGAAACTTTTGGTACAATCCCAGGACCCCCAACTGCTCTGGAGCAAACAAAACCTGTGTTTGTTAAAACACAGCAGCCTCTGGATGAGCACCAGGGGCCCAGACCTGGCCCGTCCTCCCCTGGGGCTGCAGCCCCACAGGGAAGATGCCTCAGATAAAACTGATATCACATCGTTCCATTTTCCACAGGAATCCTCATGCAGAAGGTCAGACCGAGGCAAAGGAGCCTCCGGAAAGCACCTTCTATGCTGGATTTTTTGGCCTGGGATCAAATCTGATGCAAGATGAGACTAAGAAAACTTGTTTCTCTCTTTGGGAGGGAGGGGGACGAATAAGGAAAAAGAAAAACGAATTGGCCTCAAGTTTGGCAGAAGAAATTCCAAAGCAAGCTGTGGTCTTAAAGCAAATAAGCACTGCCCTGGGGTGTTTGCAGGGCCAGTGCTCCGAGCCAGGATCCTGGAAGGGAAACAAACTGCAGGCAAGTGCAAGTGGCTTCAGCATCCCCCAAAACAGAAACACTGCAAGTGCCACAAAGAGGGCAAACCCACACCCCCCCTCTGATACCCAAAGAGGGGGTTCACGGTGTTTTTGTTGAAATATTGGGATTTTTCTTTGGCATCTGGTTTTGAGCAAGTCAGGGCTGCCCCAGTCACGTTTACAAGCTTTTCCCTGCAGACATAAGTGAGAAAAAGGGACTGGGGGTTGGGAGGAGTTGTTGGTTGGGGGTTTTTTTTCTTAAAAGAGGAAAAAGCTGCAATTCTAGTGCTACCCCTTGTCTCTGAGACCTGTGACTTGGACTGAAATATCAAGGCTTGGGAAGTTCCTGCCCACGTTTGCAAGTATAAAACGGTGAAAAGTATTTTTAAAAATTTCTTTCCTGTAGAGTGAAACCTTGTGGCCGCCAAGGAGGGACTTGTACAAACCATCTGGGGCACATTGTTCTCGGCCCTTTCCACACACACCACGTTCCTGCCTGAAAGAGGTTACAGCTAAACGGGGCAAGACAAAGGAGGGGAAGGAGGAGAGGAAAAAATAGCGTTCCAAGAGCAGGGAAGTGGATGGTGAAGGTCAGGGAGCAGGTCCATGGCACTTCTCGGAACAGAGCCCAGGTGTCCTGAGCAGTCCTGGGTGGGTTGGTGCTGCTCCTGTCACAGCCCTGATCCCCACAAACCCTTGGGATGGCTCCTTGGAGCTGGTTTCCCCCTGTACTCTGTGCTTTGAGAGCTAAAGGGAAACACAGCTGCACCCAGATGAAAGAGAAAGGAAAGCTTCTTGAGAGCACAAAAGAGAAAAGCCCTTGACACTCTGCAGCTCCAAGTACAGATCACTGCCAATTAAAGGCTAAAAATAATCACAAATACCCCGATGTCCCAAAGGATGACCCATTAGCTGGCTCCCAACACAAAAATCCAGACCAAAACACAACCAGTGGCCTTACACAGCTGAAACCAAATCCCAATAAATTTTAAGAAGTTGAAGAGGCTGATGAAGTCTGAGCTTACAGGGGAGATCAAAAGTCTCAAAACAAAGCAAAGCCTTAAAACACCTTCGCAGTGAGGCTGCAGACGGTCCCAGATGGTGCCTGCAAGGGGTTGTAGTTAACTACAGTTTGTAGCTGTACTCCAGCCTGCAGTGCCCACAGCCAGTCCTGCTCCTGACAGAATAGGGAAAGCTGTGCCACCACACAGAGGTTTCCCAAAATGAGGGCTCGTGGACAGACTCACCACTGTAATGGGTACAATCAAGCCAGCTGCCAGCACACATGGCTGCTGATCCAAGCTTCTCATGGATCAACACCCCCAAAGCCCTCCCCACAGGCCTGCTCTCCATCTGTTCTCCATCCAGCCTGTATTTGTCACAGGCTGACCCACATGCAGGACCTTGCACTTGGCCTTGTTGAACTTCTTGAGGCTGGAACAATCCCACCTCTCCAGCCTGTCCAGGTCCCTCCCGCCCAGCGTGTGACCACACCACACAGCTCTGTGGCGTTGGCAAACTGGCTGAGGGTGCCTTGATCCCACTGTCCATGTCACCAAACAGATGTAAAACAGCACTGACCCCAGTACTGACCCCTGAGGACACCTCTTGTCACTGGTCTCCACGTGGACATCGAGCCCTTGACCACTATTCTGAGTGTGACCATCCAGCCAGTTATTCACTGAGGGTCCATCCATCAAATCCGTGTCTCTCCCCTTTAGAGACAAGGATGTCATTCAGGACAGTGAAAAAATGCCTTGCCCAAGTCAGGTAGCTGCTCTTCCCTCATCCACCATCTCTGTAACCCCCTTGTAGCCCGTCACCAAATTTGAGGTGGCTGTGCCAGAACACCCAAACAATCCTCGCTCCTGCTGCCACCCTGGAGAGGCTGAAGAGGCTGGGACACATCCTTGGGATGTGCTGTTTGGAGAAAACTCATCCTGACCCCTGCACGGGGAAGCTTCCCTTGTGCATGGAGAGGCAGCAGGGCTGTGCAGCACTTGGAGCTCCCTCCACTTGGGACCTCCACCAGCCACAGCTCCAGTCACACGAGATCCGAGCAAATGGGCAGCAGAACATTCCTTATGGCAAAGGCAGACTGGCTTGTTCTGGCCCCATGTCCTCCCAATCCCAGAGGAGATTCAGTGCTCTGAGGAGCTCTGGGAACCTGGTGGAGAAAGGAGTTCTGGACTTGAGCATCTCACTGGCCATGGCACAGGAGAGCTGTGCCAACCCCTCGGGATGGAGGACCAGCTGCATCTCCCCAGGAACAGCCCCTGTGGAGGAGCTGGAGCAGCAGGGCAGGGGCAAAGGGGCCTTTATCCACCCCAGAAATTCCCTTAAAAACCAGACAGTCCTGGAAGCAGCCACTTTCCCAGCAGTTTCTGCTGATTGCAGCCACAAGAACACCAGCCCTGACCCAGCGGGTCGGGTTCAGCTGCGATGGCATCCCGGCCTCCCCTCGACCTCCAACGCTTTTCCAGCTCCAGCGAGGCTGGAGCCAGCACAGCTCTGTTTACTCCCTTTGCTCCTTTGTACGTTGGTGTTGGTGTCAGCACAACAGGAAGCTCTTGTTAAATAGTTTGTTACTTAACTGCTGATGCAGAGCCACTGGGGAACCCGGGCGGAACGTGCAGCGCGTTCCGAGAGCTGGGGGAGCCTCCGGCTCAAGCTCAGGGATTTGAGAGCTCTTGGCTCTGCCACCACCTCCCAGGTGACTTGGGCATGTACTGACTCCCTGGCCCTTCACATCCTGGCTGTTACACGGGGATAACGACTGCCCTGCATCGGCCTCATCCACCTGAGGTCCCTGGAGAGATGTTTGGCTCTTTCTTGGCTTTTGAACAGTGAGAGCTCAGCAACCTCCCCCTGCCTCCTCTGAGGCACCTTCAGGGACAAGACCCCAGAGACTGACTGCAGGAACTGCCCCCAGCACAGAAGAGCATCCTGTGAAACCCACCCACGGCTGTTGGTGAGGAATATGCACCACCCAGGGAATGCCCATCACTCACAAATGTACTGTTTGGATCCCCACATCAGCCTGCTGGTCCCAAAGAGCAGCCCAAAGTCCTACAGCCCATCTCCCCAGCCACTTCCTGACAATCTGCTGCATCCTTCATCCCCCAAACACAGCTCCTCCCTACGGGGCCACCAGGCTGAGTCATCGATGACACCACAGGCACAGTGCTGTCACCATGGCCACTGCACCACGAATGTTGGAAGCAGTCTCCCTTTGACACAGAACGGTGCTGGCAGGTCTCCCCCCTCAGTGGGGTTTCACTTTGGCCCCACAATATTTACAATTAACAAATCTGCATGGGCAGCTTGTCCAAAACATGGGGGTTTTTCCCCATCCAAGTTGTTTCTCGAAAAGAATAAAGTCAAGGCTAATGTTTCTACCGCTGTTTCTTTTAGCGTTCAGAGAAAAACCCAAACCAGAAACAACCAATCCACAAAACCCTTAAACTGTGGCAGCAAAGCTTTTAATCCACCATGATCCCAGCATCCTTGTTCCAAAGCTCCCCTCCCTTCCCAGCTCTCTACTGAGAACACGGCGTGTCTGGGAGGGGAGAGGACTCCCCCTGTCCCTGGAGCAGGGGGCACAGGGCACTGCTGGCACCTCCAGCCTGGCAGTGCCCTCCTGGCTCTGCAGGGACAGACAGACACAGCCAACACTGCTCTCAGCACCGTAATAAAAACCACAAATCCACCGACAGAGCAAACACCATCACCTCCAGCTACACAGGTAACACAGACCAAACACAACCGACCTGAGCCTCTGTCAGAGACCAAAGCTTTCACCACGTGCAGTGGCTGCACTGCTCCAGCCCCAACACCTCGGTGTCTCACCCAGGGATCCACCCAGGGCTCTCAGCCAAACCATCCAAGTCACAAAACCACTGGGATAAAAAAAAAAATCATTAAAAAAATAATAAAGCATATGTTTTTTCCCCTGGGCTGAGCTGTGCTGTGAAGAAGATGGATTTTTCTCTTTGGCTTCTTCTCATGCCTATTAAACTTTCCTCTAAATTAAGTGTTCTCTTGTTACTGGTTATTCCTTTCCCCAGGAGATTTTTATGACATTGTGAACTCTGGTCACTCTCAACCTACAACAAATCAAGCTCCAAATCGTTTCAAAGTTATTTCCTCCCAGCCTCTGAACCCAAATACAGCTTTTTAATGGGTTACTATGAATTTTCAATTTTTTTAATTGAAGGTTTGTACCACACCATCCCCTCTGCAATGGTGAGAAGAGCACAGTTTCACCATGGTGGCAGAGATTTCCTTTACTGAAGGGGAGTCCTGCTTCCCACCTCGGAGATCTCACCTACACCCATGTTCTCACATCACAAACCCAGCAGTGACTCGCATGTGGTTTCACTGAGGTCTTGAAAGGACACCAGCTGACATTCAAAACCTGCTTTAAACCCCAAATCTCAGCCATCCCTCAGACTCCCATGGTGCCCAAACACCCCCCACTCCTGCTGGGTGTGCTCACAAACCCCGACCATGCACAACATCCCCAGACACAAGGGCCCCAAAAGGGACTGGAAGCAAAACTGAAACTGTTCTCTAAACGTAATGAAACGAAGGAAAAAGAAAAAAAGGGGGCAAACCACCAGCAGCAGTGTTTGCAGTTTCCAGTGGAACCAGGAGGCAGCAAGAAGAGCTGGCAGGAGCTCATGGGATGGCAGGAATTCCCTGAGCTGGGGGGATTTTAATCAAACAATTTCTGCCTTTCAAGATGAGCCTGGAAAGGCCCTACAGGCCATGGGCCAGAACACCCCTGGACCAGCAGCCAGAGAACTTCACCCTCAGGTCTCACCACTCACAGCACAGCTCATGTGGAATCAATGTGCTTTGGACAGTCCAAACTCAGAACAACCCAGATCCTCAGCATGTGAATTCAGAACAACCCAGATCCTCAGCATCTGAATTCAGAACAACCCAGATCCTCAACATCCAAACTCAGAACAACCCGGATCCTCAACATCCAAACTCAGAACAACCCAGATCCTCAACATCTGAATTCAGAACCACCCAGATCCTCAGCACCTGAATTCAGAACAACCCAGATCCTCAGCATCTGAATTCAGAACCACCCAGATCCTCAACATCCAAACTCAGAACAACCCGGATCCACAACATCCAAACTCAGAACAACCCAGATCCTCATGTTTTTGAACACAAACCAGCCTGCAGAGCCAACAGGTAACTCCTGAATCTCTTGGTAAAAGCACAAGGAGAACCTTACAAAGCACCTCCACTCCTGGGAACTGCCAGTTCACTCCCAGCCCAATAAAGAATTTCCCTCTTTTCCTTGGATTCCCATCCTAAGCAGTTACACCTGGATGGAAAATATTAACTGCTCTACCAAGGAGGTGGAAATACCACGATGGAAATTTCAGCAGCAGCACAGGAACCAAGCAAAAAGCTGAAAATACTTCTCTAGGAAAAATACTAACAGTAAATACACACATGCTAAAATAAGACCAGATCTGAGAACTAGTCTGGAAATAACAAACCCAGACCAAGTCAGGCAAACCCATCCAAGAACCAAGTGCCCAAGAGAGTCGATTTGCCTTTCTGGGCTCATGAGACACAAATTTAAACTTCCAGCTACAGAATTCATAACCAGAAGACACACTGAAGCTCTACCAGAGAGGACTCGAAAGGAAGCAGCTTTGTGGTTGACCTTACACATCCCCCCAAAGGGGTCTGTGCTTTGATTTACACCTTTTCTGATGTGATTGTGCCCAATGAAACCCCAGAGCAGCCACCTCCCAGTTCTCCAGCCATGTCCCATGATTCCTATGCTGGATCCACACCACATGGAAATGGCAGCAACATCAACTGTGGGATGGTGGGAATGCAGGAAGGAGTCAGGGAGCAAATGACATCCAATTCCCACTTTCCAATGTCCCATTTCCCTGCCATCACACCTCTGGGACGTTACCAGCATCTTCCACTGCAGTATCCCTTCTCCAGGACCAGTGACTGGGGCTGCTGAGGCAGGAGAGGTGTTGGCACACAGCTGGAAGATGGCAAGATGAACAAATGACCCAACTCCAGCCCCACTGCTCGTGCCAGTGTCACTCTGGTGTCCCTGCTCACACGGGGCAATTTCTGTCTGGGGAACTTGCTGTGCTCTTACTGTAAGAGGAAGGGCACAGGTAACACACAGGTAACCACAGCAGGAAACCACCCCGTGAACAACAGACACAGCCCTGCTTTCAGCAATTCTGCAGAATCTGTCCCAGCTCAGCACAGACAGAGCCCGTCAGGACGGTGAAGTGGTTTCAGTTTTACTAACACAGGGCTGGTAGCACTGGAGAAAGGAAGTTCACTATGGACAAAGCTGAGTCTCTGGCTGGGAGACCTTAAAAGGACAGAGAGCAGAGTCCAACTCCCGCTCCTCCGTCCCTTCCCATATGCTCCAGCATTTCCGTGGGACACACACGGGCACCAGCCAAGACATGACGTTGCCTTTCAAGCCCCCGCTCGCCACGGCAGGAGCTGGATTCAATCAGGCACCTCGTCCTCAGCCACCGACTTGGCCCCGTGGTCTCGGCCATCGCCAGCCCCTCGCATGCGTTCAGCGGCTCTGCCAGAGGGTTTTCCATTTAAACAAGACAATACATCCCCAAGCTCCAGAGAGACACTGGATACTAATTAAATCCATGCTGCTGCTGGAAGGCTGAGCTGCAAAGGAACCAGCTGCCTTCCAAAAGCCCACAGCAGTTGGCCAGCACAAAGCTGTTTACCAGGCCCCTGCCTCCCGCTTCTCCTGCTCTTCCCTCCACGTTTTACTGAGGTAAGAGCAGAACCTGCTTCTTTTCCAAGCAGTCCCATCCTGCCCAGTTCTTGCATGGATTTCACTGTCACAAGTGCTCATCTTGGGAAGGGGCCTGCAAAGGTTTTGTTCCTAGTCAAGACCCAACATTGCTGTTTAAATCCACTCATGTCCAAGGCTCAGCTGCACAGCCAACACTGATGCCAAGAAGCTTTGGAGCACAACGATCCAGCCAGATCTGACTGACACATCGGGAAAGGGCAGGTCCCTAATGTTCACCTCCTGCAAAACCTGAGGTTTGCTTTCATGCCTGGTAACTCCTCACAAAATAGGCTCTGTCTGAAAGCTGGTATCCAAAGGACTGCCTGTATCCCAAATCACTGAGTCACATCTGTGCCCTGGGAAACAGAGAAGCCCAAGGAGAGCTACTGCTGCTGAGCACAGACTGTGGAGCCAGAGCTCACAGCACTTTCAGGGTGGACAGCCCTATCCTGTACTTCAACCCCTGCCACTGATCCTTTTAACCATTTTTGCTTCAGCTGTGGGGAAAAAAACCAACCTTGACAGCTCAAGCACCCTTTTATTGCCTTGGGAGGAAGTAAAGGACTGATCCAGACATGCTCCAAGCAACTGCTGGGCCTGCAGGACCATGAGGATCCAGCTGAGCAATGCCTGTAGATGAGGAACAGGAGCTGCATGGGCACGTCTGGAGTGGGCATAGCCAGGCCCTCTCCATCCTTCCCCCAGCTCCACACGAGTTTCCAGAGCAGGTGTAACTACAGGTAACTATGCTGGTTCAGGTGGCAGCAGTGGGACCCCCCTGCAAAGCCCTTCTGTGGAAGGGATGATCCTACCTGTGTCACAAACACACAGACTCACCCAGATCACCGGCCTGGCCGTGACTGTCCCTGTGCTGGGCCACCCTCCAGGGACCAGGCAGGAAAGCATCCAGATGTCAGGTTTCTGAGCAGGCAAGTTCCCCTTCCACCTCCCTCCCTCCTCTCCCCAGAGCTCACAGCAGTGGTGAAAAAGGCTTCTAGACAAACAGGTAATTTTCACCCAGCAGCTGGGAACAACCACTTCCATTTCACATCTCCCACCCGAGGCTGGAACACCTATTCCTGTGCTGCTGTAGCTTGAAATAAGGTTAAGACCATGTCTACCAGCAAGCTACTTCCCCAGCCCTGTCCCTGAATACCCCCATGCCCTCAAAAGCCAACACTTTCCACAAAAACAAGATGAAGTGCTGCCCGCCTTTCCCTTGATAAGGGATCTTAATGCACTTTTGGCAGCGTGCACAGGAATGGATGAGGAAGAGCTGCCACCATTTCCCAGAGAGAGCAGAGGAAGGATCTCTCCCCACCTCCAATGCAGCCAGAGATGTGCTGCACCTTTGTTCTGCAGCCACACAGCTGAGAGCTGCCCTGCCCCTGGAGGGATCTGCCCAGCTGAAGGACAAGGCTTAGGGACAACCTGCTACAAGAGGATTTGACAGCCAGCCCAGAGGAACAGCAGCTACAGACATGGGCAGCAGCACGAGGGAATGTCAGAGGAACATGCCAATGGGCCAGTACAGCAGAGAGGGGAGCACTGCAGCAGCTGGGAGGCCGTGATGTGCCCATCCAAGAGCTGATCCTGAGCCCACCTGCTTGGCACCTCCTGGAGCCAGTGGCCACAGTGACCCATGGAGAGCAACACACGGCTGGCACTGCTAACACACCTCTCAGGGCAGGGCAGCTGCTGTTTTGGCAAGTGACCATTCATATCCCACTGGGATGGGCTCATTTCCCAGCCCAGCATCCAGGCTGCCCTGCACTGCTTGTTAAACTTCAGGGCCTTCCCTCCCTCCCGAGTTTGCAGTTGTGCATGAGAGCACAGCTGGACTGAAACACTAGCACACAGTCAGACAGCTGGAACAGCAAACTCTGGAGAGCTCCTCCTGATCTGTGAAATCAGTTCTTCCAACCAAAGCAGAGAGATGGGAATGTGTCTTGCTCTCCAAGCCCTGCAACAGTCAACCATCACCACAAGGCCAGAGAGAGACCACAGAGTCTTGTCTCACAGTGCTGTGCACAGTGCCTTTGCTTCTCTCCACACCACTGAAGGCAGAGCAGGGTCCACAGTCCTGAGTCTACAGCCCACTGAGAAGGCCCTACAGCAAAAAACATCCTCCATTTTATGCAGCCCCCGAGGACAAAAAACAAGGCAGGTCATGACAGCAACAATCCTCAGAGTGTGAAACCCCCGTGTGACCGAGGAGGAGCTGCAGTGCCACCTTCACCCCTTGTCACAAGCCACAGAGTGACCCCACACCGGTGACAGGCAGCCCTGAGCCATCAGTGCCATCAGTGCATCCAGTGGACTACACCACAGCTCCCTGCTGGCACAGCTTTATCAATTCCTTGATCAGTTCTCATGGATGGGGAAGTCAACAGCACCTTTCAACTAGACAGCAAGGAAGGGAACAGCCCTGCAGCCCCCAACACCCCATGACAGTCCAGCAGGGGTCCCAGAAAACCACTGCTCTCCCACTGCCATCCCGTCTTACATTCACTCCCACTCCTGTGGGAGCCACACACTGGTGGTGTGGGCACTGCTGGAGGGGGATGATGCCCACGGGATGATCCATGACTCGTCACAGCGGAGGAAGCTCCAGAGGAAGCCCAGGCAGAGGTGTTTTGGTGCTCGTGAGTCAGAGGGTCTGAGCACAGGGTGGGGTGAGACCTCCCCCATGTGCCATGGGAGCTCCTCATGGGAGAGCTCCTTGTGGGAGAGTTCCTTGTGGGAGAGCTCCTCACAGCTCTGCTTCCAGAGCACGGACCACCAGGAGCAGCAGCAGGGAGGACACAGGAAGACGGAGCCATCCAGGCAGTGTCTCACAGGGAGTGCTGTCAAGTGGTGGGAGCCATGCAAGAGCAGAGGAAGGACGTGACCCTTTCAAGCACATCCTCAGAGATCCCACAGCCTTGAATCCCAAGTGGGCTTCCTTCTGGCATTGTGAGGGATCACTTGTAGCCAGGATGAGGGGCTCAACATTTGTTCTCCAAAGGACAAGGGACATTTCGTATAACGAAAGCAAATTCCTGGATGTGCATCTCTCCCTTCTCTTCATTTCCTCCCCCAAGCCCAAGCTGGGTCTGAAAACCTTTCATCCACCTGGAAGAGATTTCCTCCCTGCACAGGAACTTGACTGGATACCAGCATGGGCAAGCTCCTCTCCATGGAGTGGGCAACCAGAGACTGTGGACTGCAGTGACACTCAGGACTTCATCCTCCCCATAGCCTTTGGACAGGCTCCTAAATAACCTCAGGAGCAGGGGAACAGGAACAGACTGCTGCTCTCAGACATTCACAAGGCAACAAACACAAATGGCTGAATGTCACTGAACAACCCAGAGTATCCCTGCTCACTCCCAGCTTCCAGGGAGCAGGAAATCAGAGGTTGGCAGAGAACTAGCAGTGGTTCCATTTCCCTTCCCTGCAGCCAGAGAATGACCAAAAGCACTTTCTCCACTCACAGCCTGCACGGCCTCCTCCTGTGCAGGGCACAGGGAGCAGGGGGATCCTGGCACAGCCCCTCCTGTGCAGGGCACGGGGAGCAGGGGGATCCTGGCACAGCCCCTCCTGTGCAGGGCACAGGGAGCAGGGGGATCCTGGCACAGCAGGACAGACAAGAAGCCTGAGGAACCATGAGCACATTGCACCAGCTTGCCAATTTCTGTGCCAGGGCACAAACCTGCTCTGACAGCAGGTGACATTCACTCTTCTGGAAGCTGNGGCACAGCCCCTCCTGTGCAGGGCACAGGGAGCAGGGGGATCCTGGCACAGCAGGACAGACAAGAAGCCTGAGGAACCATGAGCACATTGCACCAGCTTGCCAATTTCTGTGCCAGGGCACAAACCTGCTCTGACAGCAGGTGACATTCACTCTTCTGGAAGCTGCAGTCTCTGGAGGGCAGGACATCCCTGCTGCCCAAGCTTGACTCCCTCTGCATTTCCACAGCAGACTGTCTTGTCTTCTCTGAACCAGGCAGCCACACACGAAAAACCCCTCTGTTCCACCTGAGATCTCGATGATACCAGGTGTGGATGCTGCTGTTTTAAACTCTGTTCCTGACACCCTGTCCCACCAGGTAGGACACCCCAGAAGAGTCCCCATCCATGACCCTGTGTTGGCATCCACTCCATATGGCTCCCAGGGCTGGACACACACCTCCTTCCTTCCCAGCAAGCTGGGAAACAATCCAATCAGCAGCTTTAGCCATCTTATCTTCCTGATGTCTCTTGTCCCAGGCTACAGGAGCTTCCCAGACAGCTGATCCAAAGGACCAATGCCCCACTGCTCCTTGCAGCAGCTGGCTCAGAGCATGTCACCAAGGAAGTGTCACCACAGAAGAGGGAACTGACACATGTCTTGCAGAAAGCAGTGGCAGAGGAGAGGGAAAACCCCATTCCCAAGAGGCTGCTGTGCCCTCTAAGGTCACCTGTATGGAAGGTGGCCCTGAGCACCGTGTAGGGCAGGGCAGTAACGTGGCCAGGGCAGTGACCCTGCCCAGCCCCAGGAGCAGGTCAGAGCCATGGCCCAGTAATTGCCAGATTGGTTTCAGGTTTGTTTCCTGGTTCATGTTTCCAGGAGTGGATGGAGCAGACGCCTGCAGCCAGTGCCTTCCTCCTCCTCCAGCCCAAGAGTATCTCCTGCTTCCTCCCCAGCTCTGCCATTCCACAGCTCTCATCAGGTAGTGGTGGAAGAAAGGGGAGACTCCCAACCCAGCAACTGGGGAGGGTGAGCTGTGCTGTACCACCCAGAGAACCCAGTGCAGAGCCACTGGGAGCACTCACAGGGTACCAGAAGGCTCAGCATTGAAGCCTAAGCCAGGAGAAGGTGCTGGCCATTGGTTTGGCAGCTCCGGTGAGGGGCTGGGAATTCTGTGTGGGAAAGCAAACAGTTCCTGCCAAGAGAGCCAAAGCCCACCTGGGTGGCTTTGAGAAAGCAGACAGCTTTTCCCTGACACCTTCAGGAACACAGGTTGGACATCAGGAGGAATTTCTTCGTAGAAAGGGCTGTCAAACATTGGAAGGGGCTGCCCAGGGAGGCTTGGAGTCCCCATCCCTGGAGGTGTCCAAGGAAGGACTGGACGTGGCACTCAGTGCTCTGGGTTGGGGGACAAGGTGGGGATCAGTCACAGGTTGGACTCCATGATCTCAGAGGTCTTTTCCAACCTAATTAATTTTGTGATTCTGTGATTACTTCTCATGGATAACAGATGGAACAGATGTGCCCAGCACCTCAAGTAACAGGGCTCCTTCCCAACCCCGCCTGTGGAGCAGGGCAGGAAGAGGCAGAGATAACACACAGCACCAGAAGAATGAAAACCAGACTTTCATCTCCCACCTTTGAGACTTGGGATATTTATCCCACAGGGAATGGGGGCAAGTTCAGCTAGAAGGGGCTTCCAACAAGCCACACACACCCCAGCCACAGTTTAAAGGGGGAAACAGACCCACAAAGACTACACTCAGCAAGGTTTGAAGTGATTCCAGCCCAGCTGCCAAAGGCCTGAGCACTGAGCTGAGGAGTTGCGTGTGACAGCAGGGTTCCCCCTCCTCAGCCATCTGGGGACTGTCACTCTGCAGAGATCTGCTTGGCCTCCTGTCATGTGTGTCGTTACCAACCCCTTTTCTGTCAGCAGGATCTGGGTTGGCACAGACACTTTGAGTAGTAGGATTTTTTTCCCTTAGCCCATATCCTCTTGACAGAACCAGGTTAGGAAGCAGCTGCACCAGCAGATCTGGGGTGGCCTTTTGCAAGGCAAGGCAGAGGAAAAAGGGGTGCCCGGATCCCGTTATCTCCCCTATCACCGAAATACACTTAATTGCAACTTCCCCACCTCCCCTTTGGTCACATAGAAGGGGGAAACAACACCAGCTCTGCCCTGTCCCAGCCCTGTCACTTTGCTCCAGAGCAGGCCCTTTGCCCTGGAGAGCCACGGCGTGGGGTGGGTGGAAGGGGTGTCATTCCCACTGGTGACAAGGACTGTTTCCATTTCTGGGTGGCAGAGCAGCAGCTCTGCCAAGCTGGGCTGTCCCACATTTCCCCCTCTGCTTTCTTCCCCAGGCTGCACGAAGCCCCACACATTTCCCTTGAAATCACTGCCAAACCTTATGAATTTGAGGAGGAACAAGAGAGGAAGGGAAAGGTAAGCATCCAGGGGGGCTCACAGGGAAGCCTCTCCCAGAAGAGCTGTCAAACTCCTTGTGCTGAGGTGCCAGAACCAGCTCCCTGCTGCAGAGTCACTGCCTGGCTCCCAGCAGGGACAGTCACACACAGGGACAGCATTCCAGGACCCACAGCCCAGACCACGAGGAGGAAAGAGCAGCACCATGTAATTAATCTTTTCCTGCAGAGTAACTGGGGCACAGGGATGCTCTGTGGCACGACAACATCCATCAGCTTCCACAAGCGTCAGCAGCACCTTCAGAGCAGCAGCAACTGATGCACAAGGTGTTTATCTTCCCACTCCCCCCACTACAGGGCCAAGCAGCTCAATCCATTACAGTTTTCCTTGCAACCTCTCAACGCTATGGAAGTGACCTGCTTATTTCACAGATGGGTAAGTGAAGCATGTATGACCTCAGAGGAGAAAAGCAGGCTAGAGAAGGGTAATTCCCAACCAACTGGGACAAATTCCTAAGACCTGGACAAGCCCCCCAGTCTGCAGAGGAACCAGAGAGCTCCAGCCATTCAGGATCTTTTCTCTCCTCCATCTCTCACGTGCAGGATCAGCCTCACAACTCTCTATCAAGCACCAGGACAGCTTTGTGGATTAAGGACTTGTTCTGGGTTGTCACCAGTCTCCACATCAGAAAGGCACATTCCAAAGATTGTTTCTCATCTTCCCTCATTCCCCACCTGTGTGTATTTAGTACAGGATGAGAAAGCCAGGACTGAAACAGGAACATCACAGGACTGGCTGCAGCCAAAGAGCTGTGGACTGGAGAAGGAAACTGTGAAGGGGTGCATCCAAAAGACCCTCAAACAGGTAGACCCAGTGTGACCCTGCTGGTTCCTCCTCTTCCCCCACCTGCTTCTCTAGGCCTTACATAAAGAGCTTAATTTATAAAGCCAGAGGGACCATCCCCATGAAGGAACATGCAGGATACACCCTCCAGGAGGACCCATTTCATCTCACTGCTATTAATACCTGGAACATTATTTGCACGAACAAACTGTCCTTCCTCCCTCATTTCTGGGCTCTCACTTCTCCAATTTGTCCCAGAAACCCCAGCCAACACACGTTCACCCTTCTCTAGTACACACTTTCATCCAAAACCCAAGCCTTTCCTTTTTTTTTTTCAGTTAATCATGTTTCTAGTTCACACCACCTCTTCCAGCCCCCCCAGACAGGGCACAGCTCCCCTGGCTCCCTCATTCATTACACAGCCAATTTGTGGGCCCAAACCCCTCGACACTCATTATGGAAAGGGGCCAAGACTTCCCACAGCTGCCCAGTGCTCTTGGGTGCCCACCCACTGCCAGCCCCGTGGGTGGGTGCTCAGAGGGGTTTCCAGCTCAGAGGGGTTTTCTGGAACATGAGCCCCTCTAGAGCCTGTCAAAAGTGGGAACAGAACCAGAGGGGCCCTGGGCTGTGGTGCAGGAGCTGCCCAAGGATGTGGTGGAGTCCCCGTTCCTGGAGGTAAGAAAAGACTGGATGTGGCACTCAGTGCTCTGGTCTCACAGACAAGGTGGGGATCAGTCACAGGTTCTTGGAGGTCTTTTCCAACCAAAATGATTCTGTGATTCTGCAGACACTGCCAGAGCCTCTGGGTTGGATGGACAGAGCTCAGTCATCACCACTGAGGTATCACAGAGGGTACCAGGTGCCCACAGAATATGCAAATGGGGACAGTGTCAGTTTGCCACTGTCCCTGATCCCCTCTGAACTCCAGCATCCCATCACCCTCCAACCTGGGTGGGGCTCGCACTCCTCTCTGCTTTCCCAGCACCAAACCTGTCACTAAGAGCCAGAGCTGTGCTCCAGCTGGACTGGGCTCTCCCTGGCTTCAGGCTGGGCCTAAGGGACGCCTGCAAGCCCTTTGCTACACCGGCACAAGGAAGTTCTCAACCTCTCAGAGTTGGGCCTAACTCTGCCCCCAGGAGCCCAGGCCAAGCCTTCCCCTTGTGCTGGCTTGCAAACAGCTGCGTGCCTTTGGTTTTGCTTCAAGAGGAAACATGTTCTCTCTGTATCTAGGCACAAAATAGTCAAGCACGGCCAAAAGCATCCAATCAACAGCACAAGTCAGGGCACAGGGTTACCATGGCACTAAGGAAGCCCAGACTTCCCATCCAGACCCAGAATTACTCACTGCCCTGTCTGCAGAGAGGGGCTGCTGGACTTGCTGGAGGAGCTGGGATGAGGATCAGGCTTCTCTCCATCACCATGTCCTCACATCACAACCAGCACAAACAGGCAGCATAACCTGATCTGAATTTTGACATATCCACAGCCCCACTCAGCTGCTCTCCCAGAAATGTGGGACAAGCTCAACACTGCCCAGCAGCAGCAAACACCTCGACAGGCTTTGCTGGAGGATGTGTTTGGGGCACACTGCGAGAAGGATCAACTGAAAGGTGAAGGATCACACTGAAAGGTGAGAGAGCACAGGAGGAGCCACAAGCACCTCATCAAGCAGGTCTAGGGAATGGGAAGTCCTGCCATTAGCAGGATCCACTGCAGAGGATTTCACAGGTAATGAAACCCTCACCACCACAGACCACAATGAAAGCAAAAGCAGCGTTTCTTTTCCGATAAGCTGCTTTTATCAGGAAGTTCGGCCCGGCTGCCCCCGGCAGCCCCTGCTGGAGAGCAGCTCCAACCCTCTGCCTTTAAATCCCCTTGGCAGCGCAGTGCTGGGGCTGTGGGAGCAGACACGCCCTGTGCTCCAGTGCCGGAGCACACAAACATTTCCTCCCGGCCATTCCTGTGCCGCGGCTCAGCCAGAGCCACCTCGTACCTGCCAGGGCCGTGCCAGAGGGACACAGGCTGTTCCACACGGACCTGGACGTACAGAGCCTTCGACTCATTTCCTGAATCCTTCTGCTTCCCTGCCAGCAGTGGACATTCTTCCCTCAAACTTCTTCCTTAAGGCAAATATTTGGAGTCTAACAGGCATTCCTCATGGCAGGCACAAGTTAAATATTGGCCCTAAAACAACAGCAAGTGCCTTTCAATGATTCTGGCTGGAGAAGCACAGCTCTGGACTTTGATTTCTGGCTCTGAACAAAAATAGGAGCAGAGCACTGAGCATTATATCTCCTGGGAGAAGTCAGATTTCAGGCTCTGCAAGTGCCCTGCCAGGACCACAACCAGCAGTGGGAACTGTCCCCTGCTTGTGCTCTCCCACACCTCGGGTGTCTGCTGTCACCAAGCCAAGCTGCTGCAGAGCATCCTCTGCGCCGTGCACAGGATTAGTCTGAGTCTGGTTTCCAGGTCTGTGATTATATATCCTCAGAGAGACAGCAGAGAAGCCCTGCTGGGAACCACGGGTGCCATCCTGGGCACTGGCATGCCTTGCCCTCCCTGCCTTTGGCTGCACCACCACCATTCCCAAAGGTGCCCACTCCTCCATCCAGCCAAGCCCAACAAACTGATCTCTTTGGTGCAGAAGATGCTCCGGGCTGTTCCTGCTCTGCAGGCAGCCCAGCTCCCAAAGGATGTGCTGGTTCTGGAAAGAAACCATCCCAGCAAGGTGGGAGAGCAAGCAGTCAGAGATGTCAGCACAACAAAAGGGTGAGGGGGGAAAGGAAACCCTTGGCAAGGTCAGTACACCTGAGGCACAGCAGCACCTGGGCTCTGGGATGCCGTGGGCATTTTCCACATGGATCAGGGGAACAGAGTTGATGTGACTCTGCAGGCAGAGCCCTGCAGAGCTGGGCTCACCTTACTCTAGAGCAGCCCTGATCACTGCTGATCTCGAGTCCAGGCAGAGGGGCTGCTCCATCACCCCCCAGTGAAGGCAGGACCAAAGCAGCCCCTGCCAAAACCACTCCAAACCACAGTCTGCTCCAACACAAAGGGTCTGCCCACAGCTTCTCTGTAAAACACCACAACAGTTACCCAGAGAAAGTGTGCAGTGTGCTGTTTGCTGCAGTAACCTAACTCACACTCACTAGATCCAACCAAATTCAGCATGGGGTGCATTACAGAGCTTCCCTTTCACCCTCCTGGACATGATGCCAGGACCTGGTAAGCCCAGGAGGGCCTTGCTGGGCTCTCCCTGCTCTGAGCAGCAGGCCTGGGAGGCAGGAGAGGGACTGAGTGGTGGAGAGCTGCTCCCTGGCAACATCCCCTGCTGTCGCGTGAGATGGAGCCCGATGGATTCTGCTGTGCTGGGATTCCTCTCTGCTGCCTTCCCAAGACACTTACCACAGCACTTGAGGCTGGGGAATCTGCTGGGGGGGTCTGACAATCTCTCAGTGAGATCCCCCGATGGGAGAGACCCCCCCCACCCCCGTGAAAACAGCGTGGGTTTAAAATCAGCTGCGACTTACCCGGGAGGAAATGTTAAAGCTCTGAGCACTTCTATTCCCTCCCCAGCCACTGAAGCCCATGGAGCACCGAGCTCCAGCAAGTCTGGGCAGGAATTCCCAAGGCTCAAGGCAGAGACTAGTCTGTACCTGTCACCAACACCTCTGGTGCCTCATCCCGTGGCACACTGACCCTGTACCCCCAGAGCCGACTGCTGCTCCTCAGCTCCCAGCACATGGACACCTCTGCTCCCAGAGCCTGCTCCAGGTCCTCTCCTTCATATTCCCTGCACTTGGGAACACCAAAGCCAGACTGATTCCAGCCAGCATCGCCTTTGGGATGAGAGGAATCGGCAGAGCTGTGGGTGGGGGGATTCCAGGAGAGCTCAGCCTGCCCCTCGCCCACACACACGGCACAGAAGGTGCTGGAAAGCACCATCCTCTCCCTGCATCAAACCAGGGAAACCAGGCACAGTATAAACTTCATCACTGCCAACAGTCCCTGCTAAAAAAAGGAAAAGAGAAAGGGTTTCTTGCTTTGTTGTTTGTGCTCAGTGCTACCTCAAAAGCAGCGAGAATTTTTTTTACCTGAAAACATCAGGCAAGACAGAATCAGTAGGAATGGAGCTTCTGTAGCACAAACCCAGCTCTGTTCTGGTTTAAATTGGATTTCCACTGACCTTTCCAAGCCCATCATTCAGCCCCCACACCCAGGGAACAGCCCCTTTTAGCAAGATTTTCCAGCCCCCAGCCTGGGAAGGGGAATGAACCCCCAGAGACTTGGCCGTGCTCCCAGGGATCCCCCAAATCCCTCCCAGCACCACTCTGGCTGCCCAGGGCTGCTCAGCTTTTCCGAAGGAAAGCTTCACAGAATCCCAGTTCAAGATCAAACTTAACCCCTGTTTATTAACTTAAGAACACCCCTCTCAGGCTGACAAAGGCTGTGCATCACCTGCCAACCGTCTCATTCACATAGGGAAAGCAAAGGCCAGGCCTGCCTCATTAAAAAACATTACATAACATTAAATAACAAAGGGCTACAGGACATTCTTTGCTTCCTGGACATGTAAAAATTAATGACTCAAAAAATAACGCTTCTTTCCTCCAGACTCTCAGTGTCTCCAACATCCTGGGAGCCCAACGAGCACCTTATTTCCAAGGCAACCATGTCTTGGCTCACCCCAAATCTGCTCTCACATCCAACTCATTGCCACCCCTTGCCCTGCAGACACCAAGCACTGCAAGACACAAGACATGGCACTTCCCAGCTCTCTCCCAGAGCACTGTCTCCCCCAGACAGCAGTGGATGCTCTGCTGCCTCACAGAAACAGGGGAGGGAGGGAGATCTCAGCCTGTGGCACAGGGAACCCTTTCCCAGCCTGAGGTCAGCTGGACCTGGACAGGACTCCAGGCCTCCCTCATGTCACCATCTCAGTGAAGTCTTTAGCAGACAGACAATGAGAGCACTTGGTTTCAAAACACCAAGACCTGCATTTCCTATGAATGAGGTTGTTTCTGCTGCAACATTTCAAGCGTCGTGGGGCCTGAATCAACAGGGAGGGCACATGTCAGCAGGGCAATGCCACTGCCACCAACTTCCCAGTGGAATGCAGACACCATGGGCACTGGGAAATCCTCAGGGACACATGGAGAACTTCTGCCTGTCATCTTGTTGGAACCAAAGAAGAAAAATTTAAAGTCTCTATAGAACTAACTGAATCCTTCTACCCCAAACTCTCCTTTTTTTTGTGGGCTGTGGATAAAATCTTGGCTTTCTTGCTCCATGTAGCATTTTAAAACACCCTGTTTCAAGTTTACCTGAAGAGCCATTTCCGAAATCACACAAGGCTCCTCACGGGCCCTGATGTGCTGAGAGGAAGGCAGAGAGACATCCTGTGGTTTCACACCCACTGCATCACCCCCCTCCTGTCACTGCCATGCTGGGGGGTCACAGCTCTGAGCACCAGGGGTCCAGGGCACCCTGTGTGTCACCCTGGCACCTGACAGTGTGGGACAGACACGGCAGGGGTGTGCTTGGCTCCATGCATGGAATAACAGAATGGCTTGGGTTGGGTGGGAAGGGACCTTAAAGCTCATCCCAATTTCCCTCCCTGCCATGGGCAGGGACACCTCCCACTATCCCGGGTGGCTCCAACCTGGCCTTGGACACTTTCAGGGATGGGGCAGCCACAGCTGCTCTGCCCAACCTGTGCCAGGGCCTCGCCAACCTCCCAGGGAGGAATTTCTCCTCAAAATCCAATCTAAACCTACTCTCTGTTTGAAGCCATTCCCCCTTGTCCTGTCACTACAGTTTCTGATGCACTCCCTGCTTTTTCAAAGCCAGTTATTAGGAATAATGCAGCAATGTAACAGGCAAGGGAGGGGCTGCCCACAGGAAGGGCTGCAGCCTGGGCAGGGATTTAGAACTCCCCAGGAGATGGAGGGCAGCTGGTGTGAACTGGGCCCCAGTGCTCCCCACACTCAGCTGCCCCAGCAGAAAGTCACTTTTACACCTTCCTCGCAACCCAACCTGCTGCTTCTCTACAGGCACAGCCAGCCAGCAGGAAGTGGAAACAGCCTTTCTAATGAAAACCTACAACTATTCACAGGCACACAGCTTTTCTAACAGGAAGGTAACTGGTTCTCCAGCGGAATCCCAGAGCTGCTGGGACCTGCTCTCCCTCCTCCCCTCCTGGCTCACAGGCTACAGCCAAACCGGAGCAGACTCCAGGTCACACCACGTCAGGTTCACAGCTTCTCACTGCGCCCATGACAAGCCACGTCTGCCCAGGCAGAGCCCAATTACAGGGATGTGGGCAGAGCTGTTCCCACAAGCTCTGAGCAAAAAGCCACGGCAAGCACACGAAGGAAGCTCCTGGAGTCTGTCCCTGCTCAGCAGCACCACGAGGGAAGAGGGTTTGACTCCTCAAACTGCGGCTGCAAGTCACAGGAGCTGCACAGGGCAAATCAGGCCACTGTGTGCTGGTCCCCAACCCCAGTGCCCGGCCCTGCTGATCGAGGGGAGGGTCTCCCGGGGGGTGGCACCTTTCCTGCACACCCCACAACAGCACAGCAGGGGTTGCTCCTCACCCGAGGCTCTCTCCCACTAAGCCTTTAGTAGAGCAGCAGTTCCTGTCTGCAAGCAGAGATAAACAGCTTCCTACCCCTGGCTCACACAGGGACCAGGCCTTGTAGCACACACCTGGATGGACCAGCCACAGCTAAAGCACAGGAGAGCTGCTCCAGCACAGCTCATCCCAGCTCTTCCTAGCTAAGAACACCCAGGAGAGCAGGGGGTGGGCAGGGGGAGGCAGCTCCAGAGCACAGTCAGGCTCCAGTCCAGTAAAGATGTTTATTGGCAGCTGCTCTCAGACATCGTCTCTTCCAGCCCAGTGGGGCTGGAGGGGGTGGGGGGAAAAAAATACCGATTGTCCATGAGCACAACCCTCATGTCATTCCCATTGATCCGCTGAGTCACTCCCGTATTACCAGTTTTGACAACACCCGGGCTGCACAGGAGCTCGGACACGGAATACAAAACAAGGGGCTCTGTGCTCTGACACTGGAGAGCAGCACCCAGCAACCTGCTCAGCTGCCAGGGCCAACTTCCTCCTCTCAGGAGCTGCAACAAGAGCACCCAGCACAGGCCACGCTGCAGGGGCAGGACACAGAGCTCCATCCAGGCTGCCTGCAGAAGCTGCTGGGTGGAAAGTCTCCTCCACAACCCACCACCAACTGCACCCCGGGCGTGGGGACACAGGAGCAGAACAGCTGCTTTTGCAAAGGAACTACACAAGTGATTTATAAGAGATTTGTAGGGCCTCACACATCTGTCACTAATGAGATCAAACCCCGAAGCAGAGGAATGGGAGGGCTGTCACCTCTCCAACCCCCCTTGGCACTGGGGGCTCCCCAAACTTCAGAGCACACTGGGGTTAGACCACTCTGCCTCACAGAACCACAACCCTCCCAGAGCCCCAGAGGTGCCAAGGAGTGATAAAACACTGACCAAACAACGTTCCTATCTGCAAGGCACCAAATTAAAACAAAACCAACAAATCTTTGGCAAGTTCCTCCCAGCAGCCAAGCCTATCCCGCCACGGCAAAGGCTCCCCATGGAGGCCTCCTGCCCTAATTTGCAGCAATTCTTTGTCAGACCACTGGCAAACACCAAACGTTTGCTCCAATCTGTTACATAAGGCCCAATTTTTAAACCCCTGTGCTGGCCGTGGGGAGGTGGGGGCACGATGTGTGTGGCAGCCTGACAGGTGAACTTACACACTGCTCAGATTGCACTTCCACACCTCCAACCACTTGTTGTGCAGAAGGAAAACCAATGGATTCGTTAACGAGGTGACTTCCAAAGGTTTGACACACCTTTTAGCCCTGGCCTTGGTTACCTCGAAGTGTCTGGACTGCACTAACATCATGGCAACTCCAAAGAGGTTGGACAAACTTTGTTTTTTAACTTCCAGAATGAACGAAACACGGCAAGTCTTCACGTTGCCCAGAGCACAAAAGAAAAGGCACCTTCCTGACCATCCCTACAACCTCCCGTTGTTTGCTCCCTGGGATCCAAGTCGGATCCCTCGCTGCGCTCCCTCCTGCCAGCCAGGGACAGGAGCCACAGGCCTCCCCGGCAGAGCTGCTCCTCATCTGCAAAGCTCGGGGGCAGCCCGAGCCAGCTCCTGTCTGCTGGGGCAGGAAGGGGAGGGCACTTTTCCTGTTTCTCACATTCATCCTCACCCGCTCCGCTGAAGGGAAAAAAAAAAAAAAGCCGTTTTAAAGGCCAGGTTCAGCACAGTCCCTTTCCCCAAATAAACACTTCCCGACCCCTCTGGAGAGAGGGAAGCCACATACAAAGGAGCCAACATCCTGCGAGGAGGCTCGGGCAGGGCCGGGGGGGACCCCGCGGGGAGGATCCGACCCCATCCCCGCCGCCCACCCGGCCTGGGGGCTCCTGGGGGGCCCGAATTTCTTCCCAGGCCACAAAACAGGCACGGCCGGGAGGGGAGGGGGCGCGCCGGCCTTGGGCCCTCAGCCCCCGGCCCAGCCCGACC